>LUCH01000541.1:105261-122706 GCA_013368495.1 Paragonimus heterotremus
AGAGTCATATAACGTTTCTGAAGGTTAATATAACAAGAAGAGATGATTCAGTTTAACGAAAAGTGTACATGAAGCTAACTTGCATTGTTCAGTCTATCCATTTCGAAAGTTTAATTCCGTTAAACTCCCAGCAAAACCCTACGTAATATGTGAAAGAGAGGAGGGTAAATATCTGCACCACTGACGTTTTCACATAAGTTGTTCATACCTAGGCATATTATTTAAGCAATGCAGGTCGTTAAGAGGTAATCCAAAGTCATCCTCCTTCAGCGGAAATTCCGTGGCTGAGGTTGTCACGATAAAGTTCAGTAGGTCAGTGGGAAACATTTTGTCATCTACGGTTTGTGAACTTCCGTTCAATGTGCCAATACTCAGTTGTAAATTTCCTTTTTTTACTACCACCTTTTGTGTTAGCCCTATTTTTTCGCTCATGTTGAGTATCATATACAGATCGCCCTACAAGATAGTTGTCTAACACAAGGCGTGAAACTCAACGTGCATAAATGAATGGTAACACGAGTAAAATGGTTTCAAGCGTTAAGAGTATTCATTTGACTGGCTGTTATCAATATGTTAGTAAGAAAAGCGTTTCTCAGATTACTGATAAGTAGTCTGGCGTATACGATATTTTATAAGAGATTTAGTTGTGAGAATTAATGGCTTCGGCTGGTTTCCGTAAAGTACATTGGGATGGATAGGTGAGAGAATCTATGTCTGAAATTTCTGAGTTCCTACCGTGGCTCCTTAGCTCAGCAGATAAAACCTGCCACGTTTGAGTATGCTGTTTATGTCACTGGCTTGAATGCAGCTAAAATCGTGAGTCTTCACAATTTAGTCTCTTCTAATCTTCTGAGAGTGTTTATGAAGTCCTAGAAACCAACCCATCATGGCCTGCTGTCGGAAGTCGATCGTACCAAGGCCACCAATATCCGATTTCACATGCCCGATCTTTTCAATCAGAATACGCTTTCGCAAACAATTTACCTGTCTTTTTCCATACTCGATCAAACCCACAGTTCGAAAGTATGATGGTGTAATTATTAACAAGCACACATTTTACCAACTCGATTGGTTGACCTTCTAACTCACTCTGACTATTGGTTTTGCTTGCATTCTATTGTTATCAGCTTTATACTCAAACACAGAAAACTACACTTTTCTGTACTTTGCTGTTTTTTTTCACGAGTTAAAAAAGAATGTTCAGTGCATCCTTTTACGGCGAAACATGCTCAACAGACAGATTGAGTGATTTATTGATGGGGTCAATCCATATTACAGAAACATATGGTATTAGGGTAACGAAATGTATAAGGGGACATTAGATGGTATGGATGTGAGACTATGCGAACACACATGACCACTGTAGTGGTCTAATCGAGACAGTTCATGAACTTTTACATTACTATAATCCCATTGCAATGCGTAATGCTATCGGTTGAATATCGCACAAAGCTCGTTAGAAGAATTGCAAAAACGTTATGTATGACGAATGAGTACCAGCTCGGATAAGCTTTATCAATACCTACAGTCAGTTTACTCCAAACGCTAAAAACAAACAACAAACCAGTCTTTGAACAACACCGTTAGCACAAGAGAACTGGTGGATGCAAACATTTCGTACTGACTCATCAGTATCAAATTTACAATAACATGAAACGGTTTTCTATATCGAACAGTTAGGGGTGGGTGGGATGGACAGTAGATTAATGGGTCACGAAAGGTCACTATGTCCAGGGCATGGTCAAGTTCACAAATAACTGTTTTTGAACACACAGGGCTGGGTTTATTCGATTGATTGCGACAGCTTCAGCAAACCGTAAGAATCTTGAACTGGGATGACGTAATAAGCTTCTGAATGCACAAGCCAGATCAATAGCGTGACCAATGGTGAGGATGTGTCTTTCGATTGCGGACACTGATTGTTTGCGTGTTTCACGACAGTCTTGAGGGGAAACTAGACTTGATGACTTCTGTCTTACAATCTAATGGTTACCCAAAACGATTTGATGATTTATACTAGGGCTTTGGCTGACTTCGAACCACTAGCTGAAAGGGTGTGCTCAACCGTGATAAGCATTCTATCAGCTGAGCTACAAAGCCACAGCAGTCGCTCAAAAATGTCACATTTAGACCCTTTTACCCACTCACCCAACTGTCTCATGTGGAATCCACCAACAGATCCGGCAAAATAACTCCCTCGTTGGAATTTCTCAGACAGTTCACGTTTCAATCTGCCAATGCCATTGTTGAGCAAAAAAATTGTATAACCATTAGTAGTACAATACGGAACACCGTTCATTATGCCTAACTGAAACCCTTAAAAGGCGGGTTAATGCTTTGTGCTCTCTATCTCACTGGTAATCAATTTGTATGGTAACAGGATGCCACCTCGACTGCCTCGGCGACACTCGTTGGAGATCAGCATAGGAACGTTTTTCAAACGCATGCAGGTTCGCGTAATTTGGTATACTTATCTGATGTCAACGCGTAACTAAACTAGTCTTGATGTGGCAGGACTGCTACACTGAAAGTTCGACCCGTTTTGTATTTAAAAGTGTTCTGTTTGATTGGGAAGGGTTGGCCTCTTGGAGAAACGTTCAGTTTTCAGGAGCTCAGTCTTCAACAACCGTCCCTACTGCATAATATGCGTGCCACACTGATAATGATGTAGTGTTAGTGACACACTTGATTTATGCTTACTTATTACTACTCAATTTAATTAAACGAGTACATTCGACAAGTCTCAAAAGGACGGTTTACATGTCGTCTCTCGAGTGCTTACGTATGTTGATTCTTATGTGTCTAACGTGGCGTCAGTGGTGCAGCGATCAGCACAGTTGTCTCCTGGTCAGAGCTGAAATTCGGCACATGAAAAGAATGTCTATTACTATTAGATTCTGACAAGACTGAAACTCGCGTCTCGATTTTTCCAAAGGGTGTTACTTGGGGGGTTTATGCGAAGTTCAAAGTTGTGATCACTGGGATCGAATTCAGTTTGTAACAGTTGAATCTGCCACCCCTATCACATCTCAACTGATGTGTGTATTCATTTTTTCAACTTCAACCCACTGATGATAATCCTAAATGATTTGGTTCTTCACAGATACACAAATCGGGTTTAACGTAATTGACACGCTAGGTGTTCGTTAACGTAGCGAACCGTTCAGCCAAGTCGTGTCAGAGACCGTTAGGTTCATTGCTGTTGTTAGCATAACCGAACTGCTCCGCAGCATCCAGTAATTCCTCTGTCAGTGACGTGAGCAAGAATTAGACAACAGCTGCCTCAAACAGTGTCCTTGCTTTTCGTCCTTGTCAGCTTGTGATATATGGTACCGGTAACGAAGCTTACCTGGAAATCAGTTTCAACAACTTACACAATACGAACTGCCTCATTTTTTCTATACTGACAGCTGTGACCATTCTAAGTATTATTCAATCCCACTGGTTCACACCAAGTTTGATAGCATTAGCAGACGAAGTAATCCCCACCGTTATCGATTCCGCGTTGAGTTTCGATAATTCACATCGACCCAAACACAACAAGCTAACGGTGTATGCCACCATTTAAGAGATCCTGTATTTCTGTGGCCGGAAGCATAAAGCTTTCTCAGTACCGCTAACTTGGGCCGCTTCCAATAATATAACATGTCATGCTGAAATGAGTTAGGGACTCAGTAAGGTATATCACGGTTGGCTGCATTAAACAAACGTTGCTGTTAGTGATCCCTGTTAGCTAAGGAAATTAGGATTTTATGATGTACCGTTTGTACGGAATAAACGCGGACTTTTCTGCATGGCTTCTGATGATAATGTGAATGTTTGAGTTCTACCTTTCGGGAAGGATAACATGAGGGATACAACACAAATATTTCCAATCGATAATATCACATATATCTGTTATATGTCAAGTGACTGCGTGCCATATTCCTTTCCGAACACAAATAATGGCTTATCGGTCATATCTACCCCTGATATATCACGGGACCACCACCCTCAACTGACATTCAATACCCCCCCACTTTAGATAACTATAGTCACAAAATGTTGTGGTGAAATGCCAGTTTTCTGAACGTGATAGATGTAGGGAACGATTGTAACTTACTTCGGGTGGGAAAAGTATTACCTACACACCATAGTTCAATTCAAACTGCACATCACACCATCAACTGACTGATTCCTTACCGCGACAGCCAGCACAAAGATGACAGAGTAAAGATGCGGATAACGGTGATATTCCAATTTTATATGTGAGCTTGTGCCAGTGGATCTGATTTGATGTCCCATTCTCACGTAAAATGAACTATCACATCGAGGCCTGACGATTCAGTCAATTTGTTCTGAATCCAAAAAACGTTGACTGGACTTGATTAATTGGAGTATGTTCAAGCTCGATTAAAGCTTCACAGTTTCAGAAACAGTTACACCTTCGTGATTAGGAAGCGAGACAGACAGACTGCGAATTTAAATGAGACATGAAACTGTACTGTCGGGTCCATAGGGTGGAAATAAACGTAAGAGCACCGTAATTTACAAGCTTTAAAAAATCTATTATAGCATCGCGAGTTCCATGCTTCACACAGCTTTGCAGTTATGGAAAGAAGAGAATGATTAAAAACTGCAAATATAGAAGCAGCGGTTGAGCTAATGATCAAAGTTGGCCGCGAATGGTTTCTTAAATGACACCTAATGGAACTTACCTTGGTATCAAAAACAGCCACAGAACTGTTGTTTTCCCAGTCAAAGCCAGCTGAGGATTTTCTTAGTGTCTTCAACAAAATTGGCAAGAGGAAGTTTCCGAAAAGAGATCTCACTTCTAGAAATCTTTTCGTATCCTAGGAACCTCTCTTCAGTAGTCGAGTATGCGGAGCGAAATTCGAAGGTTTTCTATAGGTTCATACACGGTAGATGTTACGAGAACGCACAATCAAAGATAAACAATCGCCGGAAATCATTCGGATTTGCTTGATAAGTTGGCCACCCGATTAGCTATCCGATTAGCCATCCGATTAGCGTCGAACTCAGCTAGAGTACCCTGCCATGATCACGGATTTCACAATCACTGGTCTCGATTCACACACGGACCACTTGGTTGGTATGGGCAATATCGAGGAAATTAAGTTTGATTGGTTACAAAGGCCATCGAAGTTAGACGAATTAATTGAACAGTCCTACACCAAAGCGCCTCATTTTGGTTAGTGAAATCTGTCTGCAATTTACATCAGCACGGCACATTACGATAAAGCACCTGTCAGTCTCTCCAACTGTTAGTCCGGCATCACGATGGTCCAGTCGAATTTGTGAGTACTGTCTCACTGGCAGACATTTGTCACACTTTTCTGTACGTTTAAATTAACAGGTTGAATTGTAGCTTAACCACTGTGGACTGAACGATTGCAGCCTACATCTTAGTCCAGCAAAGATGGAGAGCTCCTTGAGGTTTAGATTGATATGCGTCGGTGTTTTCCATCATTTATTCAGGCTTTCTTACACCCTGATCCCTCGAGCAATGGACAAAATCTACCAAACTGTCAAGTCTGGGGAAAGTTCCATAACCGTAAACTTCGAATCAAATCCAAAGGTACACCAGGTCATAATAAACAAGAACGTTATCAGGAATTAATCAGCTCTGAAAGAATGTCACTTTATGAAGGAGGCAATTTGGATGAGAGTATCAAGGCAATTTTTGGTGGTTTACAAGAACACATAAATAGAAGAAACGAAATGTGTGACGCAAAAATGGTTATTGCTAAAAATCAATAGACTTCCGCAAACAGGTTTAAAACACATGCGTTTGACACATTTGAACGATAAATTCGCCGTTCGTCCGTTCAATGTCAGTCCAATCTATTGCAAGAGGGTATCTGTCTCACATTAAATTAACTGTTGAGATATTCTTTTAGGAAACTTGTACAGTTCTGTGGTTGATTTGTTAGTTCTTTAGCTCATTATAACGGAGGTGACGTTCTTCGTGAGAACTTTGTTGGTGCTGTCGGTTGTAGAGGGAAATGTTAGAAACCAAATTTTTGGGTGTATAAGAGTTGACATTTTTATAAAACCTCCCAACAAAGCAGTTCCCATCACCTGATAGTTGTTTTAGTCGAATGTCTGTCCTCTTAAATAACACTAGGAGTACCAACTTTAATTTGACTGAAGTAAGACGAGACCTTCAATAATGAGAGCTATTCAGGAAAATTTTGTGTCCATTGACTCAAGGATACATGGGAAGTTGGATATGGCTTCAGCCTAGTTGTTTTGTACTTTCACTCAAATCACCCTAACAAGTCCTAATGGGGTGAGTGAAGTGCTTTGGTCACTACTATTTTTAATATACCACTCAAGGGTGAAGTATTTTTCGAACTCTCTTAGTATAGCGGCTCCTTGAAAGCAGCTGTTTTTCTGTACCTTGTCGAGCACAACTTTTCACAAACATGAACGTAACCGTAATTTATATAAAGTAATTTGTTTTATTGTTACAAATGAAACGGATTTTCCTCAAACCAACTTTTGAATTAGTTCTATCGTTTGTACCACTGTATGGTTGGATGGATGACCTTCATAACGCGTTTGTTCACTGTTTGTGTGTCTTCATCAAAACTGAGCATATTTACTGTTGTTTGTCACAATTGAATTTAATTTCCGTCTGGGTAAATCGGTCAACCGTGCTGTATTGTAGTCCGGAGTGCATCAGATTAGCCAAGCGTGTGAAAACCAATGGCGGGGAATGAACAAATTTCACTAATGCGACCTCAAAGTTGCGTTAACAATCACACAGCTATCCGCTGTACTGTCCACAGTTATGAATGAATCTAATCACGGTGATTTCTAACGGATCCACCTTAATCCGTCATTCCCACTTAGAAATTCATACAATGTTGCTGGAGTTGAGCTTCCGTTGCTCAAAATATATCAGTTCAGACTGCGGTCAACAACTACAAAAAACGAGAGAAAATTGTTCCCACTGTCGCAGCTGGTGTGTGGGCAAATATTGTCCATTTTAGTACTAATGAGTAGTGTGGCAGATCGATAATTTTAGATGAGACCCAACTGTGAAAAGTCAGGGCTTCCGCTGGATTCGAACCAGCGACAGAAACACCATGCCTCTACGCGACAAGCGCTCTACCAGCTGAGCTACGAAGCCACGCCAGGAGCTCAGCTGGTAGAGCGCTTGCCGCGTAGAGGCATGGTGTTTCTGTAGCCGGTTCGAATTCAGCGGAAGCCCTGACTTTTCACAGTTGGGTCTCATCTAAAATTGTCCATTTTGTTTAATCCAAAAGTTCTTTAGGACAAAGTAAACCTGAATGAATTTGAATTCCTTGTTGACATTCTGTAGGTCACGATGAATGTCTGTGTATTGTTCCGGTTTCTGTACAGCAGGACAACCCTAGATGATAAACCAGCTATAGTCTAACCCTAATATTCAAATGCGTACCGAACGAAGTCGATAGAACCCCGCATAATTAATGGCGAAGATATAAACTGCTAAACGTAGGTTGAACAAAAGTCACTTTAACGTAACTCACGAGGTAGTCAACCCATAAAGGTAAGGAATTTCTGAGGATATACTAATGTATAGCTTCCATCAGCCAAGTAACTACTTATGAGGATAGAGTAGATAAGAGAAATTTATGGCGTGTCTCCGGCAACTTTTGGGCGATCGTACACGAAAACTATGTATACTGGAAGTTTCCGCTTGGAAAATATCCAGAATACAGCACTGATACACAAGGTGAGTCACATGATTACTGTTAACAACTAGAAATCTGTGGGACTTCTTCAGTCATCTGTTATTAAAGGTATGTAGCAAGGTGTTTAACTTAGAATTCAATACTGGATAACGGGGAAAGGAGATAAAACAATACAGAGAATTTACAGAGAGAGAGTTTCACCACGGTAATTTTCTAGGACTCATTGATGATTGTTTGCATGCTGCATGTAACTACCATCACTGGTTCTAATAATGCCACATTGGTAGGTTATATGCATGAATCGTTCGAATAAAAGCGTTGTACATGTAGGACAGCGCGTTGGCCTCATACCTCACGAGTTAGATAAGGCTCCTAGTGATTTTTAACGTTCTGAAAATCCCTAATGGTGAATTTGTTAGTTAAGAAATAATCCATTTGTTAAAAACCCGGCCTTCAAATGGATTCAAGCCAGCGACAGAATCCTCATGCCCCAACGTGGCAAGTAGTGTAACACACCGGGAGCTAAGTGTTCCAAATTAGAGCCCAACAACATCGCCACATCACTGTGCATCCATCGTCCACCATATCGTCAGTAGGATGGACGGAAAAGCCATTACTGACATTCATCATCATCAGCAGCAGCAGCATCATAGACAGAAATACATCAGTGGTTCACAATGATGCTTAGCTGCTACACAACCACGAAGAAGAAACAAACTCTGTTAAGAAAGAGAGAACAAAAAAGGAAGAGGAGAGGGAGCCTAGTCACTAAAAATAGCTACGTCTATATTCAAACATACAACATCAGGGCACCTACACCTTGAAAACAAAAACCGAGCTGTAAGTGAAACTAAGACGTCATCAACAAGACAGCTTCCTCACGGCTTTCACTGCCCCTCATCATTAAGTCTACTCACTTCACAGATAACTCGGACAAACAACGACAACATTCATGCCACCGGGCTCGGTTAGCCACCATCTCACCTAAAGTCTCAAGTCACTTACTTTGCAAGTCTCGAGGGCTCCAGCCGGAAGGACGAACCCGATCTACGGTAGCCAACCCCTTCGTGAACGATTTCATTTGTCTGTGTCAGGTCATCGTCTGTCCACCCCGCACCATGCGCCAATCGGTCGCAGCGTCGGCAAACAGTACTCGGTGTGTTAAACAACTAGCTGGCATTCTTAGTACATGGCCTAACCATCTAAGTCTGTGCAAATGTAGTGAATGAATAAAAGAACTCTTTTGATAATCAGTGCCAAACACCCGCTTCCTAACCTCTTCGTTGCTCACTCGCCGGTTCCACCCGATATAAGCGACTGAACGCAGACGTCGGTGGTCAAATACCTGAAGACGGTTCACATCCTCTATCGTGTGCAGCCAAGTTGCGCTGCCGTAAATAATACAGCCCTCACTGTTGTCTGACATACGCGACCCTTAAACATCACAGAGTTACCTTTTTGTCGCCTTAATTGCCCCAGATTACTAAACACCGCTCTAGCCTCAGAAATACCCTCCTCTATTTCATTCTTTACACCTCCGCCGCCGCCGCTGGTGTAGCTTCCCAGGTATACAAATTGGTCAACAACCTTCATGACTTCATTATCTAACATTATACCTACGCAATCACAGTAATCTTGCAGAAGCACTTTGCATTTTGAGGCTGCAAAGCGCATTCCGAAATACTTAACAGAAAGCGATATGGCGTTTAGCGTTGTTTGTGCAGCCTGAAAGTTGTCAAACAGCAACACCTTATCGTCAACATAATCAAGATCAGTCAGCCTTCCGCCATGTAGGAGGTCCACACCGGCATCATTTGAGTGCCACAGACAGTCCTCCATTATTTCGTCCACGACGGAACTGAATAAAAATAATGAAAGTGAACGTATGCTGCTCCTGGTGCTGAAACTGTCAGATAGTTCGCCGTAGACCCTAACCTGAGCCGAAGCGTGAGAGTAAAGCACCGAGATTATGTTCACGTACTTGGTCAGTACATTCCTGCGTCTAAGCGATGCTAAAAGTGTAGATCGATCCACTGAATCGAACGCACCTGACATTCATCAACGCACCTGTTGAGCACTGTAACTGCAATGTGGCGAAACTGAACGTTCACTACATTTTTGGAACAAACGTCCTAGAGACTTTGGTATGTGAAAAAGTACATGTGAATCGCATCAAAAGATAGGGAATCTGATGCCAATAGCCGAAGAGTTGCAGAAAATCTGAAGGAAAAACGTATAATATCCGGGCAATGAAGAGCAGATGAACTGAATATATTATTGTTTACAAGTTTATGTTAAAAAACGTACTTTTCGTCAATATTTTAATATTGTCAAACCTCAAACTGTTCGATAAGCTCTCCGGATTTGCACAGCTTGGCCATACGGACACAGACAATACAGCTGTACATTTATCGAACTGACCAGAAATCGCCATTTGTTGACTACCTGCACGTTTCTACCACTTTCAGGTGAATACAGCAAATTCGACTAATAGGGATGGTGTTGAATTCCTACTAATCAGCGTTCCTCGACGATTCATATGGAACAGCACCAGATCAGTATCAAGCAGTCGGTCACTCTGATCATTGTAAAATTCAACCAATCAAACTTGTATCTAGCGTACTTTAAAGTTACTGACAAGTAGTTGGGGCAGTGGCGAGGATATGCACTGCTGACGAGCTCTAATGAGAGCGAGACTCGAGTCTAGTTCTTTTTCTGTTCGAAAAAGGCCGACTGGAACGTCTATGTGGATGCGACAGATGCGATCAGTTGTGAGTGATGTTCAACTTGAAACATTTAAAATATTTTTACTCGACTTGTGTGAAGCGAGTTCATGGATTAGTTGAAGCGAAAATAGCAATCTCGAAAATGCCACCACGAAGGATGGATACTACTCAGAGGTGATGCAATACTTGAGTGCTGTTTATTGTACTCATATTAAAAGTAACAACGTGGTCCATCCTTCCTGAATGAGCTCCATCACCACCCAACTAAAACATTCACTAGTATTATAACGTTGAATCAAAGGTATACATGGGAAAAGTAGAAGTGAAAATGTTTGACGTTAAATCGTCGCTTTTACAAAGCGCTGGTCTAGAAGTTGTGTAAGTTGAGATTAACTCATCATGAGAAAGTTCATTGTATATGTGCGCGGCTGTTGATCGGAAGGATGTTGTCACAAGTAATGACTCAACGGAATTGCGAACCATCTATGCACCAGCGATTAATCTCTGTGTGTTTAACCGATAGGAAGCAAGAAGTCCAAGCCGCTTGTCATTTTATTTTCAGGCCTGATTAATCGATTCACATCGTCTGGCCTTTCAGTCGTATGGATCTTCACAAGTTCTTATTCGGATGACCAGGACTGGGTTCACACACAATCTCCTAAATCCCTTATGCCTGTTGCGACATCTTTCGAAGAGCCACCAGCATCGCATTGGCTCTGTAACATTGTGCAACTTTGTATGGTTACCAGACAAAACGAAGAACCAACTTGAAAGAAGATGGAAATGTAACTCGAGACTTGCAATTACTGTTTTCCAGCGCTCGGGTGTACCAGGCAACCGCATTGACCAATGCGCCAACAGTTTAACGCCAGACATAACAAGATCGCTTTACATGACTAGGTAAACAAACATTACCGTAAGTTCAGGTTGCCAAAGCGACTTTCTGATCTCGGTAACCACTAAGACCACAGTAACTTTTAGAGTCATACTGTGGTGGACTGTCAGGCAGAAAGTGCGAGCATTCCAACTCTCGGTGGAATACCTCAACACAGGGGGTGCGCTCAAAAACCTACCACGAGTGGGAGGAGGACGGCGTGGGCGACCGGATGAGTCATCGCTCGACGGGATCGGACCAACGGGCGAGACGTGGCAGCCAAAATAGAATGGATGACCAAATTGAAGGCCTGATTATTCCAACACTCTCAGGAATATCTCGGCACTGCTGTGGAGTACGGTCAAAGCCCACAGTGGATGGACGGAGAACACGAGCGAACGGACAAGCCATCGCTCAACGAAATCGGATCAACGGACGAGGATAGAAGGCGTAAATCACACACCTAAACCGGGTAGAAGTGCACACGACGTGTGAGCGGAAACCGGGGGATGCTGTGGACTGGAATTGTGCTTCAAAATCGCAAGCGCACGTGTGGCATAGTAACTAGCGAGTTGGACAATAAAGATTGTGCTTTATTGAACGACTTTTCGCTACAATACCATTGGCTGTTGGCTTGGTTGTATTTACCAAACGTATTCAGCCGAATCTTTCCACAAACCGTTATGAAAGTTAGTAGCTGATAGCTTGTTAACCTATCTGACACACTACATGAGTTGTGTAATTTCAGTCAGTTGATCAAGCCATGAATTTTCTCTGCCACTCAGCTGCCAAAAAATGTCTCTTTAAAAGTTCGACAAAGCAATCTGGCCGGTCTAAAGAATGTTCGTCTTAAATTTTATGTAAACGTAAGATTATTCGAGCGTGAAGGTCATAGAATCGTGTTTTATTTGTTTTTCTTTTACTTGTTAAAATGACGACCAACCCCCAGAGTGTGTTACAAGTAGGTAAAATATCACAGTACTTGCAGTAATTGTGCAACTGGGCATTACATAACGAAGTCAAACTCAAAGCTTTTGGCGTTGTAAATATAAACATGCCGCTGTGCTTTTAGGGAGAAGCATAGCTGCGATAAACTGGGTTACAAGAATCCCAAAACTTTCTATCAATAAAATATCACAACGCAAGAGAAGAACGTTTAGTGAACAGGCTCGTTTTCGATTCCTCGTGGTCAGGCCAAATACAGCACATTTGTGGGTACGTCAAGCGTGAAAGAAGGCACAATGATGGATCGAACGGTACGTTGCTAAAACGTTGTTTTTTGAAATAATCTACAAAGCAACCCAGTGTTCAATAATGTTTCTATCCAGTCCGTTTTTGTACGTGCTTTGCAGGAACCAAGGTGAATTAAAATGAAACTAATTGCAAACAACTTTCGTACCAACCAGAACACTCCGTACGTTCAAGTGCAATAATACAGGCCTGTCTGGTTTGAACCGGATAAAGTTGGGTAGGATGGTGAACGTTAAGCTCGAAGGTCAAAATTAGAGTTACACAAGCAGATGCTAGCCTGTAGCCAAAACATGTTACCTGACTTGGTTCAACCAGAGACTGGGTCTTATTTGGTTTGTGCCTGAATGTAAACAGGTCACGAAAACATCATAGGTACCGCGGTGTCTGACCCCTGGTTGTCAGTTACTTTGATTACAGTTAACGCCGAAATACTCTTATATTCCAATACAGAAGTTTTCATGTGTATGTGGATGGGAACACTTGTCAAACAGTCTTTATATTGCTACTAAGTTTCTGATACCTGATAAAAGTACGTGCCGATTACGAACAGGTGACTCTATGATACGATATCCCACATTTTCAGATACAAAATGGGAAACTTAATTGCTAACGAATGTCCTCGGGTTATCAGTCTAAACCTGATTAAAAGGAAATATTCTGAAAGAAAGATAACATCCATATTACGGAAGACAGCAAACACATTTGCCACTGCGAAATACTGGATGGTCTTCACAAAACTGTGATTGATGTGAGTGAAACGTGGGAGGCGTTCTAACTGCTGCACAGACTGTACGGGATCGGTCTAGTGGGCAGCAAACTTGTTTGGAAAATACTACTGTTGGAATTGACATCTATGTCACTAATGTCAAACGGCAATCCTAGAGTGCAACTTAATTCTCGTTCGTTTTCTTTCAAAACGCCAAAAACGACGAATCCAAGTGACCGCGAAGATTACAACAGATTACTAATTTTTCTCAGCTATAAACAATAAAACTTCCCGACTACTGGTCTATAACAGTCGTACTAGTTAGATGGTTAGTACTAACTCTCTGATATTCGGTTGAATAAGTCACTTTTTCCAGTACCTTAGGATAGTTCGTCTGTAAAGTCCAATGTGATTACGTTCATCTTTTATGGTATAAACAGTTTTGTATCTTTTTAAGACAGTCGTAATATCAATTTCTAATCATATACCGTGAAAACCTAAAGCTTTTTATAACCGCGATTTTCTAAGAAACGGCAGACTGGTAAGGTACTTTCCAAATGACTTAAATCGCGTTGTTCTTTAGTAATATCAGCATACATATAAAAATGGACGGATACAACTCAAGTACCATTGTGGAATATTGACAAAAAAGCTGTGTAAGTTAAAATTGTACTATACGGTGAAAATTAAAATTGTGTGTACGGAATTGCCAATCACAGTAACGACGCCGCTACTTGACTATCGGAACATCTGTTCGTTTATACGAATCTGCTGTTCAACAGAAAAGAAAACGACATCTGGGTAGGTACCACATTTAGTTTAAGAGATGCATGAAGACGATTACACTGCCTTGAATTACCAGATGTGTACAGAGTGGCAGACCCACGTGTGAGCTCCCAAGCAGTTGTCTTATTTCATAGAGTTGTGCCTGTAAACTAGATTTTTAGGTTTGGATACGGGATGGACAGATCAACTGGGTGTATGTATTTCAACCTGTATTGTTTCGGGAACACATTTGTCGGGCAGTTCATAGAACCGTGAAAAACGTTTACAGAAATAATGAGAAGTAATTGTGACGAAAGCCGACGACATCTACCATACCAACATGGAACAGTTAGATACGATGACGTGCTATGAGGATTCAACCGGAAAATACATGAAAATATTTCCAAGCAACAAGAGAAAATCAGACATGCGTACATACACACTGTCTGGTAATATGTGGTATTGTTTAATGATGATGACCGAAACAACTGTAGCACCAGCAGACACTGTCGTATAAGTCATTCCGACGAGGATTTGGACATCCAAAGTCACAGTTACCGAGTGCTTTCTAGAGTATGCAGGCCTTAAACGGGAAGAGACCAGCTAATCTGAGACTTAAATTTAAAAAATCAATCTACCGCGTGCTCTTTTTTATTACTGAAAAGAGACCATCAAGTGGGTGATTTGACAAGTTCAGTGTTTTTTCTGCTGTTAGATTTATGTTTTTCTTTAGAATTCTACGGTTAACAGTAAGTCGACATGATGGTACAAGTCTTTTGGATGAGTTACTTCTTCGATAATCGACCGTCTTTGGATGTATTCAACAATGGTTTTGTCTCTCCCAAATAATGGTGATGAATCAGTGCGTCTGCTTTCAAATGCTAACATAAAACTGAAATGTATTTTGCATAGAAGGGCCTCAAGGTTACATATTCTGAAACATCTGACGATATCCATCAGTCTGTGCTCTTCAAGGCTTGGCAAATGTGCTTGCAGATGAGCATCCGTTTACGCTAATTGAGAAGGGTATTCCAAGGATCGATTCACATACGCATTAGCCAGCACTTTAAATGAGTTTAAATGACAACTGGCTATTTACAGACAGTTGATCACGCGAACTCAAGTGGTTTTGAAGTTCGTCTACATCTTATGAGACTCGTACAGCTCCTCGTTTTTATGCCATCAGCGTACAATAACACTGGTGAGTTTGAAAAGTTTGATAGGTCAGAAACGTGTAGAACGTATAGCAGGAAGGCAACTAACAGCTCTGTGGACTGGATACAACGCAGATAGCTAGTCAATGGGAGTGAAGTTGAACCTACGTCCTGTTAAGTAATCCATGAACCATCGGAACAACAGTCCTACAAGCCGAAACGTTGGACTCTGTTGTAAGTCATGTGGAAATCTGGATACAGTACACTGACGGACATTTCTTCGCCATCAACCTTGACGCAAGAGTAATGACCTTCATTTATTTTAAAATGTGTCCCCTTAGAGAAGCTATATTGTGAGCAAAGTAATTGGTCCTCTTTGCCTCTTCATTTGGCAAGTGTGGCTGGTGTAATTGTTTGAGCATTTGCTGGACAATTAAGTTATAGTGCACGGCCGAAAGAGATCGACGGTTCTGCAGACAAGAAAAATACTGTCTTCAAAGTGATCTATCAAATGAGGTACTGGAAACTTCTCTAAATGGGCTTCTGTTCTTGGCAGTTAGAAGTGAGAGCTGTCAAGTGAAATCTCTTATGTAGTTTCGCAGTCGTCGCTGTCCAGTAATCGTATGTAGCTGAATACCGCCTCCACATCTGTGTTAGAGAATCCATCAGATGTACAATATCGTCGAATAATTGCTTCACTCTTGAAGTCTACCGCAACTTCATTGTAGGAAAGATTGGGTTCATCTGCAAATTATAAGAAAGCTCATATTAACACATGAGTCCATCTTCTCTCACAGAATATTCAAGACGTACGCATAGTCTGTGCCTTTCTGGCCATGTTGAACGGTCATACAAAATAACTGTGCGGGTAGACCAAAATTATTAGCTTCAGTTCACAAGCAGTCGAGAAAAAAATCCAAGGGATGTATAACGTCTTTGATGGACTTGATTTTGTTGTCAAACGGTGCAAAGTAAAAATAACCTTGCCTTTAGGTTTTATACTTTTGCCTTAACTCAAGATAAACCCAAAGAAACAGACTGTTTAGATGCCTACATTCAACTCATGGCTGAGTTAATATTCAATGCCTTCTGGCTAAATTTGTGGTGACGAAAAGACCAGGGAATTACATGTCAGAAATCCGAAATTGTACTCTCAACAGCTTCCGATGAATGTTTCTACATTCGCCAACAACTGCAGCGTCCGACAGGATTCCGATTGTATTGCTTTGTTCTTTGGGTAGCACCGTCAAAGTCGAACGAAGAATTATGAAAGCACTAGCCAAAGCTCTCTGAAAATAAATTCGCTGAAATGGATCGATTACACTTTAACAGTTCATCTTTGAAGGTACCATCTCCAACACATTTGGTAACGAAAGAGGGTAGTGAAGAAATTGAGAAAATGTGAACAAAAGTATGTTTTATTTCATTAGTTGTTGGAACTTCCCAGTCACAAAAAAGATATGCGTATATTTGGTATGATTTGATTGGTGCAACAATTCCGTTGTACAACATGCTTTTGATCAATGTCAAAGCAACAGTTTTGAGGGCTGAACAAAAATTTATTGAAAACAACCAACCGCTAGAGAGATCACATGTTGTAAGCAGGACAAAGGTATGAGGCTTGCGAATAAAACGAAAACATTCAGCATGTACCGGCATTAGAAAACGTGTCAACTGAGTGTAGGTAATAGAGAAGAGCAAGAAATTTAGTGAACAAGAGCAACAGGGATCCTCATAGGTGTTAGTATGCAGTCCGGAAAAACAAGCTGAACTGAAATGGAAAATCTCCGTTCAGGTAGAAAACAAACATACGACGGACAAGATTTCTACCCATAAAATTCTTGATTACCTCAGCCACGGGGACAAGTCAAGAGCTGACACAAATTCAGCCTAAACCCACATTGTGCACAAATGAAATCTTATCTAAAAAAATAAATCTGTCATACTAATTGCATGTGCAAATATTGTTAAGTTTCCCAAAAAAATGAGCATTGTTCTTCAACAAAACGAAACGGCGTTGTATTGCTTACACTTTCATCTCTCTAGTTTTTAAAACGTTAGTCAGATAAGCAGCAGACACTCAGATACCCACAAGTCGATTCATCTGACGGAACTGTAATCCATTCTCCGAGATGATGAATGTGACGATCGACATTCAATATTTGTGTTTAGGGATATTACACACGTCCATATGAGATTCATAATTTGGGTTGTATGTTGTGTTAGCTTAGATTTTATTCACAAGGAAAATGTGTTGCCTAATACTGTCATGCAACCTTCAGTC
>LUCH01000541.1:124561-148212 GCA_013368495.1 Paragonimus heterotremus
GACTGAAGGTTGCATGACAGTATTAGGCAACACATTTTCCTTGTGAATAAAATCTAAGCTAACACAACATACAACCCAAATTATGAATCTCATATGGACGTGTGTAATATCCCTAAACACAAATATTGAATGTCGATCGTCACATTCATCATCTCGGAGAATGGATTACAGTTCCGTCAGATGAATCGACTTGTGGGTATCTGAGTGTCTGCTGCTTATCTGACTAACGTTTTAAAAACTAGAGAGATGAAAGTGTAAGCAATACAACGCCGTTTCGTTTTGTTGGAGAACAATGCTCATTTTTTTGGGAAACTTAACAATATTTGCACATGCAATTAGTATGACAGATTTATTTTTTTAGATAAGATTTCATTTGTGCACAATGTGGGTTTAGGCTGAATTTGTGTCAGCTCTTGACTTGTCTTTGTGACTCATGTGTGAACATTTTGCTTCTGTTATATCCTCTAATTTAGCTGAATCTCTTGCTGGTTGCTTTCTTTTTCTGGCGGAAAGCGGAATCTCTCAGCGTGCTTATGGATTTCATGTCCTTTAACCATACTTAACTCCGACATCAATTTCATTTGAATGAATTTCTTACTGTTGTTTCCATATGGCTCTTTGTACACATCCCGAAATTTAGGTTTTCGCTTTAGTGATTGGACAGATTTCTTTGCGCGTCCATCAATGATTGCAATTGTATAATGACCGTTAATAGTGGAACGTTATAAACTCATACCCTTCTGATGGTTCGCTGATACGCACCTTTGGAAAACGATACCATTGTTTAATACTTTTGAAACGTTGGATCTGACGGACGATTTCAAAGTATATCTAAGATCTTCTAGGCAACAACATTTTGATCATGTCTAATCGATTACTCTTTTGAAGTTAACGTGGTTGACGAAGTTTTTAACATTGTTTGTAACTACATTCCGTATACTTATTTGACACCCAGCGCTCCTATCGATATGCTGGAGGAATTAGTGATAATCGGTGCATCCGAAATTTAATTTATGTTCGACAGCACTTTTTATATAAAACTGATGGAACCACAGTGGAAGGCCCACTGGGACTAATGTTTACGAACATACCTTTGGGGCAACTTACCTAAAAAGAATACAATTTAACTAATCAGTAGTCTGTAAGGGTGACAGTACTACTCACGAAGACGATTAAACCCAGCATACCAGTTTGCGGGGACCAGGTCAGCAATAACGTAAAATGACTAACTGTATTGTGACTCCCTGGTCCCATCGGATGAACTTCCGAAAGGTCAAATATAGTACGGGAGAGGTATTATTACATCTCATGGGCTGACTGAGAAGTCAATGTATAGAATATATAGTGTGAGCAATTATCGCGGGAAAACTAACTCGGTCATGTCTGAGATAGTCGGTCAGGTGAACAAAACAAAGCAAAATGAGGCAACTGAAACGTGTCTTACGACAAGGAACATGAAATGTGTGTAACGTAACTGAATTGCTGCAGGTCAGAGGAGAAAAATATCCATACAGATCAAACGGAAGAAGTCGGAGACAGTTACAAAATCCACATAGAACAAGCGGAATGAAAAGAATACTTGGCAATAATCAGTCACAGCGCATAATAAGAGGATGTCATTCATTATGTCCCACAAATGACAATACAGCCTAAAAGTGTGGGCTTCGCGAAGGGTATGAAAATGAAATCAAAACAGATGTTTTGCTGATTATAAATAAGCAGCAAACTTGATATCTTCCGAGTTGAATCTCATTTACTTTTGGTTGCAGTTCTCGCATTCAATTTTTTGGTCACTCTCCTAATTCTTCATAAGCGTTGGCAACTGTTAAGTATTAGGAACCAGGAATTTGAATTAAAAACAAACTTGGCTGTAGTTGAAATTGGATTGAGAATCAGAAATCTGTATGACTCGGATTTCGACCGAAAACAATCGAGTGTTATCCTCGAGCCAGATCCTTTGCTACTCAAATTAACGAACAACTAAATGTTACGGATTAGTGAATTTTAATGATATTGTGTCATATATGAATTAATTGTTTTAGTTGAATTCGATGTTAGGCGTACGTATCACATCAACAGGTATTCATTGTTCACGATGATGTACCCTTGAGTAATGCTCTACAATACAAATGTTTACTGAAGTAATCACACATAATTCTTAGTAAGATAAAGTTATTATCTATAAGGATAATGAAGTCGGAAGGAAAGGTCCGATTGAAAATTCCAAGTCCATTCATTGTCGAAAGGATTTCCACGTTCGTATGAAATTAGGCCATATAATTTAATCGGTCTCATTCATTTACTGATAGTATGTTTTACACGAAGTTTGTAGTTATCATCTGGTAGTTATTGATTTTCCTATTGACAGCAGGTTTCTGGTTTGAAGCTTATGATCGTTTGATCTGAATAATAATGGAGAATTTCTGTTAATGTAAACTGAAGAACATTCAGTTGACCACAACCTTCGCATTCCTCTGTCACTTATCAGTTATACAAAATAGGACTCTAAAAAATTAATGAATTCAATGATGTCACGTCAACGTGAAGTTCCAGTTGTGTGTTCACCGATGTCAGTTAACGTGACGTTTGCTATATCTCTCTCGAGGCAATCAAATAATCTAAACCATACCTACGAACGAATGTGGTTGAACTTCTGTATATGACATTTTATTCGTACTAACCGCGCGGTGAACAGCGCACTAGTCAATACGACTGCCCCGTGCGGAGCTACAGTTCTACTCTTGTCAAAAATAAGCTTTGATCACGAACTATAACAACGGTAAACCTCAAGTACAATACTTCTTGTTGAGAGAGACAAGTCGAAGCATCCACAAGACTGGTAAAGCTGTGAAACATTTTTGTGTGTGGGTGCCGCGGACTATTCCAGGTAGTTCCGTTCTTGGTGGAGAATGCATGCTCGACATTTATGACTATGAATGCCTTATAATTAGGGTCAACCCGGAAGGGGATGACTTCAGTTCTGATATAGGTAACAAGCTTTCTAGAGCTTACGAAACAGATTTGCAGCTTGTATAATGTTGTGTTTGAGAATAACGATACACGTCGTGTTCGTGGTAGAAATAACTGCCTTCAAGAAAAGATGATGAGAACACCCGTGGCATCCCGCTTCCTTGTTTTAATGAGGAAAAGTAGCTGCACAAATGGAGGGAAAGAACATCTTTTCCACTTTTTGCAATTCGACGGCCAAGTGGTCGGTAATCAGTCAGGAAAAATGTTCACCTCAATCAACCAGATAAGAATTTAAGCTTATGAGTCGGCTTCTTAAAATGATTAAAGATTTCTTAGTTTATTTCCTTACAGCATTCTTTACATTCATTGGTAGATTGATTTCGGCTTAGAAAGGTCACTGTGATCAATACTTCCTATCCGTACATGTATGTAAATTTCATTTAACGAAACGTAACCTCGGGCCTTTACTGCAGGGCGTACAACTTATCGGATTAAGGATATCTGGTTGCGTCACTGTGTTGAAAACTGGATGCACTGCTGTCAACAGCTGCAGCGTTTTTTAAACACAACTCGTATCGATTGTTTTACGAAAAAATATTATGAAATGTTCAGCTTTTTTATCCATTCTCATCCCCGGATTTCTTAAACCCTTGCTCCAGCAAAGATTTTGTACTTCCCGTTCACCTGTTGTTTTTCAACTTGTTTTCCACGGGAAACTCACACACACTGGTCAATTCTCTCGAATTCCTACAGTAAAACCAGAGGAACGAACAAATAATACAACTGATCGATCACCAAATTTATTGTCGACGTTCAGCCAGACTGACCTAGTGTATTGGTTATACCTATGTATACGATATCACTTAGCTGTCAGACCGTGTGACAAAAATTGGACGTGACCAAGCAGACTGGAACGCGACAACAAAAAAACACAAGCCAGGGTGGATGTAGTCTTAAGTACGCCGAGGCAGTATATACAAACCATATTACATATTACAGCAGTTATTAATCAAGAATACAGATTGCATTTATTGGAGATAGTGACCTATTAAACAGTCACCACGTAGACATCACGTATGCTGTCGCCAGTGGTCCCCTATGTCAGAAACCTGATTGATCACTGGACTACTATATTGCCTCTTGGCAAGAATGGTAACTCCATTCGGTAAATCACTAAATATAGTCAACCTATAGTCTACACACAGGATGGAGAACACATACAATCTCACCCGGTGGTAATCACACAGTATATGTTTTGCAATCTCAGCATACTTTTGTTTTGTAGCCTCTTTAAATTTCTCAACTGGCGTTGGTAAACTGATAAATGTTTGATAAGCTGTGATGAACAATCAGGAATCGAACTTACGGAAGACAGGCATTACCTACAAGCAAGGAAGTCTTACATTTATGGATACCAGCCTCTTTGAAGATTTGCATTTAGGTACTACCCTTTTGAAGTGGTTGACCTGGAATAAGCACCAGCAAGAAAAACAAGTGCGTTCTGGTGGTAAAACAGTGAAAGCTTCTGAAATGTTATAAAGAAGTATCATCTGAAGCACGTCAATATCAACATTACAGTGGCTTGTCAAAACTGATGCACCTCAGCCATGATAGACGGTTACTTGTCAAAACACAAATACTGAGTACCATGCAGCAAATATGTGCAACTGTATTCCGATTAAGTTAGCTGCGATTACTATATCGGGGTGACCAAGAATCTGTCTAAACTCCGACGGGCGCGAACTCTGAGTCATGTGATCAGTGTGTGCTGATGTTGGCAGGGCTACGAGTCCTATCACTAAGCCTACCAAAATAGGTACGTTGTTACAGCCTTCCTTCCGCGAATGTATGTCGTCAGTTTTCCTAATCGCAGATGTGCAGTTTTTTTGTGAGGTGTTCTCAAGATAAATAATGTAAGTATGCGTGTATTCAATCTCACAGATTTTGAAGTGACCTGCAAACGTGTTCCACCGAATCAAGAACATACTGATGGTTTCCGAAGTCAGCTATATTTGAGCTGCTCTTAAAATAATATCTGATTAATTTCAGTTGATTGTCCTTACCACATGTCATTCATCTGTATTCTTGGCTAGCTGCTTTGTAATAACATAACATTTATCACCAGTATTCGGTGTCTGGCAAACAAACGATTCCAGACTTGACGGAAATTTCATTCACGTACGCGACTCATTCAATGAAACCGTAGTATCCGCGGCCAACTACTTTCCGTTCAACGATCCATCGTCTCAAATTTCTGAGACGTAAACTTGGTGACTTACTTTAGTTTCTTGTCAAACAACCGCCCTCAGTGCATGATAGTTCCGAGCGAAATGTCCTGTTTGGCCTAATGTTTGTGTGCATCGTTTAACTCGATCTAAACGGTAGCTTATTTTAGCCTCCGGTATTCACTGAACCCACTGGAACACAGGTTTATATTGGCAGAAGTTTTATCTGTACGAATGTACAAGTAGCTTCTTGGTGCACTTCAAGGGGGTTACACTCAGGACGATATTACTCACTAAACAACTACGACTATGTGTGCGAAATATTTACCAGAAAACAGGGAAAATTTTTAATAGGCTGACAAGAATTTTGTTCACCTGGATAAATATGGTTGTTTGTCATACTTATGAGTATAAGAGCTATTTACTTTGCAGTTGTGAACTCTGCATTCAAGAAGACACAGAAAACGTGCCATTCTCCCAATGAAATTGCCTTGATGGAACAAGAGAACCTCAGATTTTATGCGTTTGATTGAAACTTCCTTGTTCTACTATCTCCTCTATCTGCATTCCCCGACAAAATAGTACCCGCTTGTAGTTAATTGTAAGTAAACCATCTCCGCTGCAATGTTTTATCCTAAAAATTAACATCCGGTAGTTTGAGCTGTTTTGTTGCACACGACTTCAAACGCTGTCCTTGAGTTTCTCAACGTAAGATGAATTTACTATCTTTAAACATCAAGCAACAGTACCGTTGTGGAGATGTCGGTTGTATCTGCCACTCACTCAAACTGCTATAACTTTGTACTATCTGATAATCAATAATTGTCTTGCAGTAATTACGCGGCGGCCTAAGTTTTTCTGAGTAAATTCATGTTCAGCTTCAAATAATCGATCATTGTCACCTGATCAGATGTTTGTGTCACGTGCATCATGTCATCTGTTGCATCCTCATCCCTTGACTGATCCACGTGTTCAGTTGGATAGAGGGTATGTACAACCAACAAGCACACGGCTGGTGGCATCCGGTTCGGATTAGCCCATCAGATTGACCGAAGCCAAAGGACGCCTGCACTTAACCATCACCACGAGTGGCTTGTGCTGCACCACTTTTAGTTCCATCCACACACCACACATCTAGTATGAACCCGAAGGAATAAGACCAGTAGGCGTGTGAGTGAGATCATCGTGTCTAGCAGGCCACTGCTGGTTAGCTAATTGATAGGCTAGCGAAAAATTGAGACCTCAGTCACTCGATAAATAAACAGAGAGATACTGCAATGGGAAGATGTAAACTGGGAAGAAAAATATTGAATATATAATGCAAGAAATATTCCAGTATGGGAGTTAATGTAAATGCACTCTAGAAATGATATGGAGGAAACACGATATGCAAGGTTGGGTTGAAAGAAAACAGACAAAACATTCACCATACAGTACACCAACAAAGTTGATAAATAAGAAACGTAGAATTTCTGAAAATGGAAGCGGATGAGTTACACATGACCGTAGTCGTTGGTTGATATGGAATACTTGACTCAATATTATTCCTCATCTCTTCATCGACGGTTTACTTTGAGCACATCGTCTTCTAATCCGAAACGCCGGTGCATTCGCAGCCGCACACACTGTAACGCCAGGTAGTTATGTTACCAGGGCCTACGGCATCGATGGTTCCCTTGAGTACCGCGTGATTCCACTCTCGGCCAGCGCACCAAACTTGCAGGCACTCATCCGGGTCGTATTCCTCCAGACTGTCTGGTTCAACGTTGACTCTTTCTATTATTTAAAGTCAGTGATACAACGCGAAAGACCTACCTGAATAAAATTGTGGTACCGAAACTTTTGACCACCACGATTTCGCTGACCTGAATGTAATTACCTTTAAGGCAGCTGCTTCGGATTACGACCATCGCCCATCTGACAGACCTGATTTAGTCAACGAAGCTGATTCGGCGTCAGCAGAGCTTCAATCCTGTTTACGTCTGATCAACGCAGTACGTCACTGTTCAGAACCATGTCTGATCACCGAATACCCATGATGCGTCTCAAACATAGCAAATGAAAGCGGATCAGATAGCGTACAATGTGCATCTTTCACACCCGTACAGCAGTATAGACAGTACCGTTGAACGGCAGGCACGGAGCTTATTGGCTATCTCCGAGCTATTGTTTTTCCAAACACCTCTTTCAAGACGTGCGAATGCAGCATTTGCTTCCACTATACGACCAACTAAATCGCGTTCCACTGACAGATCTGTTGATAACTTTCTACCCAAGTAGCAAACGTCTGTGTAGCTATCAACACCATCTCCACTGACGTGAATTTCCAGCGCACATGCAGGAGATACACTGCCACCCGGAGAATCCTGAAGGAAGGAAAATGTCTTACCTGTGTTAACGTCTAATCCAAACTTGGATCCCAGTTGCAGAATTTCGCTTTCACTGTAAATCAACAATGAGCTGTAATCTGCAAATAAATGCATGCGCACCGTTGAGGTATGCAGCCGATTCGAAGTGCGGATACGTTGAATATTTAATGAACGTCCATCTTCTCGGTGTTCAACCTCAACGCCGTCCTCCGTCGAATCCTTAGAAGCAACCGTTACCATGACAGCCGGATATAAAGTAAATAGGGTTGGAGGTAGAAACCAACCCTGCTTTACGCCAGTGACAACGTCAAAATCATAACAGGTCGATCCGTACGAGTGTACTTCCACACTTATACCCACCTGCGACGGTCTAATTGGATTGACGAAAACATCTGAACATAAAAGCTTACCAAGCACTATTCACAACTCCTCGCGGCTCACGCAGTCAAACGCCTTGTGAAGCCCACAAACAAGGCATGCAGAGGATGGTTGCCTCCCCGGCGTTTCTCCTGAATTTTCAAACCGCGAACACCGTGTTGGTCGTCCTGAGACTCGCCCGAAATCCATACTGCTCCTCGGAAATATCGGCTTTCAAAGCATTCGTATTCAGCCAGTTCAGGAGGATTCATGCAAGAACATTGCCTACGCTGCCTAGCAAACTAATGCTCCGGGAGCTATCGGGACACTACTTGCTACCTTTACCTTTGAACAAAGGTACGATAAGAGTCTACTTTAAGCCGGGTGGAATTTCTTCTGGTTTCCAGACGGAAAAAACCAGCTGGAGCAAAACGAGTTCCAATGTCTATTCGTCACTTTTCACCTCACCTGACAGTCCAACTTCGCCTGCAGACTTTCCGTCACGCAGTTGGCCAATCGCTTTCTACAACTCTAGCAACTTAGAGGCAAGAGCAGGCGAAGATTTGACGGCTTGTTGTGGTAGGCTGTTCACAATCACCTAATCAATGGTAACAAGATGGTTTAGGAGTAGACCACCAACATGTTTGTCCAGGACATTTATGATTCTATCTGAATTGCTTACAAGAACAGTTGTTGTCCACATTAACCAGATCTTTGTTTTACTAGATGTATGAAACGAAAGTTGTTCCCCTCGCTTTCTCCTCCAGTTATCCTTGATTGTGCGAACAAGGTCGGCCACTTGGTGGCGGATATCCCGGAATGCCGCCGTCTTGTTTCAGTTGTCCGGTTCCATTATGGAGGCTGAAAACGCTGTATTATTCTCCCATACAATACTGGAGATAGCAACGTTGTTGTCGTCGAGCTAGTTCGGACGTTTCTAGTGATCGATGCCGATCGTCTCGGAGTCTGCTCTTTGAGCTGTTGTCATATACCCTCGGTGACATTGGATACAGAAGCGTCCTTCAAACGAACAGCAGCTGCACGTTAAAAAGTAGCACTCCTCTTGCAGTGCCTAATCGTCTGCTATCCAATTTCGGCCGTCTTCCAGGAAGATCTACAGCAAACAGGCTTGCATACATGGATGAAAGATTTGATCTTGACAGCCCGCAAACCGTGTTTTATTCAGTGTCTTTGATCACTCACCAATGCCCAAGGGTCCGAGGACTCTCGGCCAACCTACCGAGTCAGTCTTAAATCGAGCGTTCAAGTCACTCGGAGCAAACAGTTGGTCACTCACCGGTATCGACCGTATTGCAGCGGACAGCTGATCCTATAATTGGTCCTTTGCATCATCAGTGTGCTACATAGTTGGGCCATAAACGCTAATAAATGTAACAAACTTACCGAGTCGTAGGTCCATCGGCAGATTTCAAGGGCTGATACCGTGCGGTTTGCTTACCATCGAAGCACTGATGACATCAATGACTGCAAAGTAGACGCCATGCTCCCGAGCACCGTCTATTGGGTAACCTATCCAGTAGTAGATGTACCCAATACTTGCTTCTCGGAGCTTACCTTGGTCTGTAGTCGTTGTTCCACTCAAGGCTGCTATATCGATTCTACAGCGATGCAGTTCCATCGCAATCAGTAAGGTACGCCGTTCTGGCCATCCTGTGGTGTTGCTTCAATCCCGCAGCGTCCGCACATTCTATGTTCCGACGGAGAGCGTCTTCCGTTCCCAGGTCTGTCTAAGGTTGGTCTTCGGGTTATGGAAAACTCAGTGAGCACTATCTGTTGGAGGATTCATGAAAAGAGGCAGTATGAATGTGTCTGACAATAGTACATTTTCGCCTATCCACTCTGTCACAGACAGCAGATAGGGTGAATCGGTTTATCTTGCGCAACAGCCAATGCAGCATGGCATTCCGTTTACGTTGTGTTCTCATGCTTGGTATGGGTTATGTATACTTTCAGGACTCCCAGAAGTAGACAGGAGAGCGATCAGGGCTCTCAACTAAAACCGTTGGATTGAAGGCCTGTACCGAAGTGCAGCGGGCCACAAACATGGACACAAGCAAACGCAACCTCATCGACTACCAACAACAACCAAATTACATTAGCTACACACATGCTCGATAGCCACACCCAACAAACCAGCATGCTCATATAAAGCACACGGAACATCAAACACACGACCAACCTAACAGAAAGGGTCACGCACACATACGCTCTTATCCATATCCCTGCATTTCCTGATCTCGTTAATTTCGTCGATGTTAAAAATGAACAAGGCAGGTCAAATCATAAAACACAACTATGGACCTGGTCTTGTCCGACAAAATGTTTCCACTGCAGTATTTATCTCAATAAGAACTATCTTCTGAGAGGCTTAAGGTCTTCAGTAGAACTATTTCTACTTGGGATGGAAGTCATATCATGTCTTATAAAACCCAAATAAGTTGAATGTGACACCGCAAAATTAGTTCGCATCGTGAGAACCGCCCACATCTATAGGGCTTGTCAGAGTAACTGAAGTTACTATAAACTACCCAAAAGTAGGCTTAGTTTGGACAGTCTGTGGATGGTAACTTGTCGCGACTACTGACCACCGTCATCACTCCTCAAGTTAAACTGTAATACAGACGGAAAACTCGTGGGTGAAAAAGATGAACATTTCAGTTTGTCACCATTAAGCAAACAATCCACGTTAAACGAGTTAGTGATAGTCAACAATTCTTTCCTAATCGATAACTGTGCAATATTTCTGTTTCCTAGTTTTGAAAGTTTACTTTAATAGGACTTGAAATTCACAAACACTGATTGATATGCTCGCATTCTTACGTAAGTTTTAACCAAACTATTCAAAAAACAAACATCGTATTCGAGTTTTGTTCCTGTTAAACCTCTTTAGTAGTTAACTTTCTTCTCCGTTCCGTATTATCCTCTTTAGTGAACATGGATTGGCACTAGTCAAGAAGACAACAAGACAAGACCGATCGTCGTCCTTCACCTGAGTGATCATTCCAATGAGAGAATGAAACATTATTTTCCGAGAAGCTATATTACATACTGTAGTTAAATCAATGAAACTGTGGACGGCTCGTTCATGCCCACCAGAAAACGTTAGCGAATAGCACGCGATCATTCAGGGGCTTTGATTTGGCATGGATTACACCAACACATCAGAAGACAGGTGCAGTTACACAAACCCCCGTCCTGCTTATCAAGATCAGTGTTACTAATTTGGGTAAAGGAGCAAAAATATGCCACATCTTACTCATTTCTTAGGTTAGTTGAATGAACTTCATGTTGTGCTCTCGCATCCATCTTGGGTCAGGTTTTGGTTTGCCACAATTACGTGCGACAGTTCTTCACCGATGACTCGACGTAGTTCGTAATCCGCCCAGATATCAAAGTGTAAGATTTTGGACCGAAGGCTGACGCGATTTCCTTGTTTGTGAACAGGAGTTCGTATACAGTACTGGGAAGTCCGTCTCATTAATTAAGATAAGTAAAGAATAATATTTCAGGCTTTGTATGAAGGTTTATTATTAGGGTTTGCTCCCGGGATGATGTACTGTGCTTTGGTTACAAATTGATAGACCTACTGCGAAGGCGATTGCACCAGTTCAAATCTTTTCAAATGTCTTCGAAAGTGCAAATATTCAAGAAGAAATGCGAGTATAAAATGCCTGAATGAAATGAAGGTATATAAGAAAAGGATAGACAGCACCGCATTTTCAAGGCAACAGTTCATGGAAACATATTTAATTTCGTTAGAGCATCATTCACTTCCACACAAAAATCGGCTGTTTTAAATTTAGTCCTTTTTCATGCGACAGGGCACAAAGATCGCGCAACCGCTCCAGTGACCAAGTGAAACAAGGAAGAGTGATGAACCAGTCAACCACTGAAATGGTTCAACGAGTTTCATCTAACTCAGTCAGTTTGTCATTCGGGACGCGGCGTTGATGGCACATTAGCGGAGTTACTTATGGAGATTGTAGTTATCACGACAAAATGAAAACGGAGCATGGATGGAGCAATTATACTGAAATGAACGGTGGATAAGCAGGTCAGAAATCATAAGGCTAATGGAACATTAAGAATGAATAGGTTGCAAACCAATTTTACTCGATATCTCCTTAAAAGACGATGCCTATAAGAGTGGTGCCCAGGTGATTCTGAGCGTTCCTTCGTAACGGGAAGTTCTGTCTGTTTGATCCGCATTCAGGTTATTTGTAGGTCCATGCAAGCACCAGACCATTCGTGGAGTATCGGTTTGAGGGTAAGCGTCAGGAAAAAGTTCCAGCCACGAGTATTGCTTCTCCCATTCATCCGATTTAACAGAGTTGAGTGAACACTTTGTTGTGTGACTGGTTGAATTTTGGAGATACAATTTTATCGTTTAAACTGATCAGTTCTACTACTCGTAAATAAAATGAAAATCAAATGGCACAACGCTCAGTCGTAGGTGATTTACCTAAACCGAAATATGAACGAATCTAACTTCCAGGCATGTACATCCTCCTGATATGATAAGGTTATCTAAAAAAAACACAAATTGGTGTGAATTGTGTCTGACTAGCAGTTTGAGGTAAACAATTCTGATACACATTCTACCACTTCCACAAGATAAGCACTTTGCTATCCAGTGTTGCCTGTAGCAAATTGAAACATCACAAGTGATTCTGTACATGACAATCAGATTTATGTTATCCATTTTACACCATATCCAGTTTTACCAAATATTTGTAATAGTAAAACACAAGAAGGATCACATGGGTGTATATAGTTGCAGGATCAACTAATGCAAACCTTTTCAATGAAAACGTCTAGTCATTTTCCTCACCTCAGAAACTAAACTATTGGAAGTCTTCATCATACATAACAGCCGACAATCCATTCCAACCCAATCTGTGGTAGCCACCACCTGTCTTGCACTAGACTTGTACAAAGATAGTCCGGCAGCGACGTTTTCAGACGTAGTACATGGTATCTGTATGGTAACTATGACTCGTGAAAGACAAACTTTCCTTGACAATCTATGCATTTAGTGATCAGCAAACCACAGAGTTAACAGTAAATTGTTGAAGATAACGCCTCAGAAATCTTGTTACACATTAGACAATCTATCATGGAACAAGCTTCGCATCAGAAATGAATGTTTTATCAGATTCTTTTGTTTCCGACTATGTTTAAGAATTCGTTTCTCGGCTTTAGTGTCAGTTACAAGCACAAAACGAACGTCCCTAATTGTTTGCTTCAAACGCTGGTGTAATACAATTCACATATTGTCAGGATAGTATGGGTTTTGTGTCGTTTAATTCACGGCCGCAGTTCATCGGAATTACAATTACGTACTCCGAAACCCAATCTACTAGCTTTCAGCGAACCAACGCGTATCAAAACTTGTCTATCACTGTTGTTGGCAGGAAGGCTATCAATGCAACGGTTTCCGTTACAGTGGCATGGGGTCGTGTTTTTTTGGTCAAATTGAGTCCGGTTGGTCTCGCAATCTGATTTCTTGTTATCGTATGTGCTCACCGTAGCAGACAGATGTACAACCATGACAATGCTATTTAATCGCTCCATGATATCAAAATTCTCCTGTTACTTCATGTCATCGAGCCCACACCCTTTGTATCTGGCCAATCGAAAAAAAGTGTGCAGTTAATAACTAATTTACCAGTTATTTGTGTTATTTATCTCGGACTTCATGGACTCAACCACTCAGTGCGGATGTTGACAATACTAGCAGAAAACGTGCAAAACTCAGTTCACCTTGAGAACTTGCATTCTGTTAAAAATTTATGGGGTAAAGTGATACAAATATTTTGCTGAAAATCACCATCCGTTCCACTCAGTTCAAGCAGTAAGGCCGTTTACCACAACCCAAGGCGTAACATCACTGTTTAAAATATTGCTACCATTCAATGTCAAATCTTGCATAATCTGTGAGTTGCGGGAGTTCAAGCCACTTTAGTGGGCAGAACGGAGCGATAGTTACGTAATTGGTCCAAACAGCACCTCCCAGGTTGGGTCCTTAAAGCGGTCATAAATACCACAGTGGCTCAAATCAACCAAAAATTGACTTTTCACAAGGAGCCAGGGACATAGATGACAAGACTTTTGTTAACGTTCAAACTAGTGGGGTCCGTTGTTCTAACACATCAAAAAGACGAAAAGACAAATTTTGCGAGGTGTTTACTTTTCATTCATTCATACCGGCAGAATACACAAAACCACTGATCGTAAATAAATGAACACGCAAATAAGAATAGCGATTGAGCGTGAGTGATACCAAAAAGTCAGAGTCAGTTCCACGGCATCTTTACCGACTGAGTCAGCGTTTTTTTACGCAAAACAAAGTAGCCGATACTGCTTGATCGGTATAACTTCCTTGACGAATATTTGCCTCAAACTGTGATCAGGCAATAATAGAGATTGTGATTTTATCGGGTCAGCCAAGTAGTTGATATTCAAGATATGTTCGGCAATCAAAGGTTCTGTTATTTGTTGAGACTATTCGGCTTCATTTTCGTTCGTATTGATTACAAGCAGATGGGTGATATGACAATGGGCAATGCACTAAATCCGACTTCCTTGGCTGAATCACAGTTTGAAATCCTATCGATTTTAACCATCTTTAAATGACACTTTGAAGATACATAGATTTTTATTTATAAAATTCATTTCAACTGATTTTACAGACTTCTGAACTGTTCTTATCTAAATTTATCACTTTTAAAAGAATGAAAGATCCAGGGTGGTATGCCATTTTCAGACATTAGAATCAGTTGGCTTCAGGCTGACATCATACAGCCTGTTTTCTATCAACAGATAGCCTGGAGTGACTGGTTCCTTGAATATTCTTCACTTTTCCTGGTGGTACACAAGCGTAGCTTTGTTTGAATCCTCTTTCAAAGTACAAGACAAATGTGTACTAAGGACAGACCAGGTAGTTGAATTGCACTTGTATGTATGTGGCTATTGGTTTTGTCGTTTTGCTTTGTGATATCTTTTGGGCCTTGAAACATAAACCCAAAGACAACGTATCTGGTGAAATATAACAAACTGCTTATAGAGATCCCTTATACTCAAACTAAGTCTAATGTCTGTGTATAACATTAGTATATAACTGATGATTAAATTCCATCAGAAGCACACAACTGGTTTTGTGGCTGTTTTTACCCATCAAGTCTAAATATCCGGCCAACTTCAACCGCATATCCGTTTACATGAACTGTGATTAGTAAGAACTGAAATTGATAACTTATATGCAAAGTTATCTGCACCAAAATTTAACATCAGCTCAGTTGTAATTTGCTGGCAAAAACGTTGTAAGAATAATTGCAACAATCTATACCACTTTATAGGAGTGTCTTACCTTCAACTGCCTAGATGGTTTTTAGAAAAGTTGTCCAGCCCCAAGGGTATGTTAGGTAAAAAGCTTACGTAGACTGGGATGTTGGTGTATGGATGACGGTTTGCTAATCCAATGGGGTACCCGCGGTCTGGTCGACCTCCAACACAAATAGTAATGAAAGGTAGACTTTAACCAGCTCAACCGTAATATATGGTGTAAAGTTTACCGAGTCCAAAAAACATCGATGAAACACTGAAATAAATGCATTTGAATTTGTTAAACATGTATATCCTGGTTATATAAGTTGTAGTTTACCATCAGCTATTTTGTGACAGTTTCACGCACATATGTAACCAACCATAATGCAGGATTAATCTTTCTCGGCCGAAATCCGTTATTAGCAAGAGTACTTCTAGGTTGAAATTATCGCGTATAATAGATAACTTCACAAAAAGCATAAAAAAGCACTGCACGTCTTTTCTTAGCTGAATAGTGGAAAGAGTAAAGGCCTATTTTTTGACAATCGTCATGACATTCAACGTCGCTAATTAAACTTCACTTCTAACATACATTAGTAGGAACGTGTACTCTATATTAACGATAAGAAGTTCGATTCGGAAGAATCCGATGCCTACAGGCCTTGCTGATATGAACTTGAAAAAAGACCTTGACTAAGCACGGGGGACCAAAGGTGGTTTGGAGAAAACGTTTTAATAAACGGTATGAATGAACTGAGTACTGTTGAAGTTTAACCAAATGCACATAGTTTTGTCATTACTGCGAAGATTGTGATTGCCACCAAATACGTCACGTCTGTCTGCAAACGAAGACTACGAGCAAGCGAAAGTTCCAACCAATTAGTCTCATCTCACATGAACATGACAACTTCAGGGCCTAGTGCTTATATTGGTCTGGCAAGCCCATAGACTAGTAGAATATGATAGGAGTAGACTCGCCGTACACGTTCACAAGCACTCGAGGCTCTACAGCCTAATTACGAAATTAAGGAATGTCTACAGGTGAGAATCAATGAAATTCGCGCGTTGGATATAACATGAACTTTTAGTGACATACTACAACCAAATTTTAGGTGGACACGATCGACAGTTCCTTCTGAGCTGAGTTTTGACAAACTGATCAGCCAACGTGCATGATTGACGCTTGCGAGCATGTGTTTATACTGGACTTCGAGTTCAAAATAGTTCCAAAATCGCACAGAATCACCGAAATTCCCATGGCTTTTCCCTTCAGTGTACTACACATCATTGTGTAGCAGAAGTTTAGACAATTCCCAACTTCGTTTTTAGGGTCACTGATGCGGACCAGCACTTTAGCTAACATCAAAAAACATATCACGCGTTTATTGATTGTGAAACACATTCTGGCATCAGGCCATCACATCCAACAGAGTATTTATTTCACTGTGCTACTTATCGTCGACCACAAGCTCTATGTTCTACCTGAGACAATCGTGACAAAATTCTGACGACCAATTTGCAGCATTCGAAACGTTTTGTTCCCTATTCTCCCACGGTTACATTTTACAAAACATCCGTCGGTGTCATTCAATCTGACTAACCCATTAGGTCTAACAATAACTACTCATGTTGCATATTCCCTAGGTCAGAGAGAGAGATTACATCAGGGGCGGCGGGATGATATGCTTTGAATATCGCTTGCTGAGATGACTACAGCCACCGGGTAGCTAGCAAAAACTGAATTATTATCTCTGTTGAGTAACAAGAAAAGCATGATATCTGTCCACAATTGATCAACACTTGTTCAGCCTTTTATGCTGTTATTATTCAGTTCTCTGTTTTGATTGTCAGAATAGACACTCGTGGGAAAGTTCACTTTAACAACTTGTGGTCTGGGATAGAAAAGGCTGCCGGAAATCGGTCGTACATCCCGCTGGAGCGGTCGTCGTTATGTTTTGAATAATAGGTTCCAATAAATCAATTAGTGTTTGTCTGACATACACTAAATCGATTTGCATCAGACCACCTGCCTCAGAGTGTTTTTGCAAAACTGTACGGTGACTTGACAGCAGATAGGCATTCCCTCCTAGCGTTCACACGGCCAGTTGAAACTAAGGGCGTGTCATGACACTGAGTACTCTCCCGGACTTGTTCTACTGAAGGAGGCAGTCTTGTACTGTTTTCAATATAGAGTTGTTTTTATCTGCAACATTTGATATATTTCCAACTACGTGTTAAGCTTTACCTTATTAAAACAGTTACTAGACTACATTGTCCGAGTATATCTATTGTCATATTCAATTTTGTGTTTCAGTTAATTGACTCAGATTGCCGTGCAGATGGTCAGGGAAAGGGAAGGGTCAGTACCACCGACGGTTTTTCGTAAATTCAGTCAAGATTTACAGGTTGGGTTGTCTTTAGCAAACGGTTAGTGGTCATAGGGACGATTTCCTCAAATAGCAAAGAGGAATCGAAACTGCATAACACAGAATACATACTGATTACTCTTTGTATAAAAAACACACGATTCACCAATAAATTAGGTGTACTCATATGAACTTAGACTGGCAGCCGTTTGATAAACAGTGCACTGACCCTAAAATGACAACTCATGGTCATTTCTATTCTGTACAAGCTCATCATCCATTTGGCGGTAGTAATCCATTCTAATTTTGTTTTGTTGTTGTATACGATGGTGTACCTAACAAGAGTAGTTGCGAAATTGAGATGCATTTTGTTAGCTTCAGGCTTGGTTAATTGCACAGTTCAATCAATGATACTTATATCCTGTCGAATTTGAATGAGATGACATCCCATATGCGTTATAGATAAGTAGATTGGCAGATGTATTCATTTAGACGCCATCCAAATATGAAATATCTAAGCTTCGGTTGGTGGATGCCGGTGTGAACAGCTCAAAATATCCCTCTAGGACAGTCAATGCCATGGATCATCTGACGGATTCCACATGACACTAGGATAGGTAAGTAACTGGGTCTGAATGTGAAATATATGCGTTCACTTCGTGGCCTTGTATTTCATTCGATGAATTACCTGCCGTGTCCGCGTGTACCTTCCCTGTCGTCAGTTCGAATCCAGTCATAGCCCACAGATTTTGCAACTTCATCCCTAACAAGTATCTCAGAAGATTGAAATAACTGATAGGGCACCATTCCCAAACTAATGAATCCGCGTCCTTAAATCATACACGACCCCCCTACAAAACATTACAAAATTCATTCAGTCAAGACAGTGGGACGCAATCGAAGACAAGAGTTACTGACTTTTACTGGAGTTGTGTTCGTTCAATCAATTATTGTTAATTGTGTGGAAGTAATTAAGGTAACTCATGGGATCGGTGTCAACGTTTGATATGGCGTTATACTAGTCCATTCACTGTCTATCTCTCTCTATCTGTTTTACATAATATGCATGTCTTGTGTTGGAGACCGATGGCGGTAAACCGGCGACAAACCTGTCGCATTTTCATATTGCCACTCTGGGTTAGTTGTTAAATAGTTTACAAAGAAACATTTTAATCACGAGCACAGGTTTGGTGTTTCAGTTCCAGTTTTAACTTAAACCATAGCGTTCATGGTCTTGATTGTTAACTTAGAATAGACTCAATTGTGAAAATCCTGGATATCAGCTGGACCTGGACCAGAGGCAGAACCAGTATGCTCAACTCAGCAGGCGCTTTAAGAGCTGAGTTTATTGTGTAGGATAATTTACCAGATAACACCATTTCTGGAGACTGTGATGTCATTTAGGTTAACCTCTAAAACGCTATCCCATTCGTGGAATGATACGTTGGATCCAATTATAGGACAGTTTGTTTGACCGTCGGTACCAGTGTCACCTCTCTGTTAGCTGCAGTCATCATCCTCAACGCTGGTTGTTTGCCTGAAAATTCTAAGTGATACCCACAACCTTCACTTGTGTTCCCTAGGCTTATTCTTGTAACCTCAGTAAACACTGTATTGAAGCAGAGTCGTATTTGCGGAACGCTTAGGTGAGGTGGAATGAACTTGTCTGAAAGTTGTATCTGGTTTCCGGCCCTGTCAATTTTGATAAACCCCATAATCTACTTTGACATGTGAGACAGAAGCGACACAGAAGCAATGAACAAATTTGGGCTATACTTAACCCTAGCTATAAGATAGCAGTTGCGTTGTTCAGTTGCAGATTTTTCTTTGGTCAGTTCCCTCGCATGATACACGGCAGTTCCGGAAAGTGTGACTACTCAGTCTTTGCAAATATACACACCTTTGGATATGTTGAAATTGAGCCATTTATCAAAGACGGCCAGCACAGAAGTATTTACATCAACGGCAGATTGTAACAAATTAACACACGTCATTTTAAAACACATGGCTCTCTCTCAGTGATCCTGAATAAAACGATGAGAGACCTGAATCGCATAATAGTATCCAGGGCGATTTTTCACGCACTGTTCATGTGAGGATATGTAACGTGTGCTAACCAGCGTCATAAAACTATGATTCAAATACGCCCATCATGAAAATGAGAATAAAGACTCATAGAAGAATGTGAACTTTTGACATTTCATTTTCAGGCCAGGAAAATTATACATTAATGTTGATACGGTCAGATGAAAATATCGATCGAACGTATTTCAGAGAAGCTAGTTTGATGGTCAGTCAGTTTGTTTAGTGCAGTAGATAGGCTGGTAAATAGAAATGCCTAAATGGTTTCTGACAGATTGCTCAAATCTATGAGAACACTGAGAGCACAGTTTAATCAGAACCGTGTAGGACATTGAGACGGACAGAAAAGGGGTGACTAGAAGATTGTGTAGCGGAGCAGTGGAGCTTGACATGTTTGAATATGCCATGTTTGTATCACAGAGTCAAGTAATCAGGTTTCCGTGTTGACAACAGTTAATTCAAGGTTTCCAGCCTTATCTTGGAGAAGAAATGGCACACTTTTTCAAAAATGCGTACTGTATGTTCAACTTTTCACGCACGTTCTTATCCGAAAATTTTTTAAACTTTTGTTAACGATGTACAGAAACTCACCACAGAATACGCTCTTCCGTAACGCGTTCACAGAACGCTCACTGCTGGTCAAAATAAATTAACACGCTTGCTTGTCGACGAATTTATTCTCGAATATTATTAGAACATATTTCTCATCGGTTGACACAGACCTCACTGACAATGTGATTTTTGGACAGGCAAATGTCACCAGTAAGATAATTCGATTATACAAGATTTCTATCCTCGATTCATCACTGTCAGCGTCACGAAGACCATGTGGAAATTAACGTATAATAAGTGTAGAGAATGTGGATGGTTAGAAATCGACCGCTTGACAAACGTGTACGCTTGTCCTAAAATGTCTTCATCACAGTAGTAGTCAAGTACTCACTACTGAGAAATATACGCAGTCCTACAATTTTCTGATATGTTACCTTGGCACCAGTCGTTGACACCGGCTATTTTCGGTCATATGCCAGCTAAAGGGCCAGTCGACCTAAAAGTGGCAGTTAGTCACTACAACATTCTAGTCCTCATGACAACCTTATTTTGGGAAGTGTCCGGTTGGGATATTGTGAAACTGTTTCAACCTTACCTCGCCTCATAACAACAAAATGTCTAAATTTTTGGTGGATTTCCAAACTAACTCAGTGCTTTCGACCCAGATTGTTCTATATAAATGTTTCCTAAAACAGCGGATACTTGAGATTCAATGGTTGGGCCTTTCTCTTGGGTATGTAAATTTGAATAGAAACAGAGTTGACGGAGCTGAACTCTCGGGCAATTGCCAGCCAGATTTAGATTGATCGAACTGACTTGCATTAATAGCTGGATGGGACGGAAATCTTAATACTTTACGACTGCGATACACTTGCTTACTTTATTCAAAGCAAAGTTGACTCCTTGCCCGATCTGTTCGATAGATTTCATCAAATTTATTTTGCCTGGCTGTTCTTTTATCTCCGATCTGTTGTATTTGGCAACATGAACCTGGTGTTGATCCTTGTCTGTGCACATTTGACCAATGACTTGTTGCCTCCTGTCGCGTCTCGTTACTTGCGTTTAACCACCACCTCATTTGTAACCGGTTCACCTGATCTGAAGAAAGTTCTGCTTCAGAAGCGAAACGTCACCAATAAATCAGTTTGATGACTGCTTACAAGTCGTTCCGACTCATTTTTATAGTTGTTTTTACGTGCTTCATTGTATCGAACAAGTAGGCGGCATCTGCTAAAATCACATTCAGTCAGTTCGCCCGACGCAAAATAATTCCATCAAGTACTGCATTCTGACACCCCAGAAAACAAAATTCTGTGGTCGAGTGGATTGTGGAAGGACGATGTACTCTTAGACTGTCCCGTGCGTTCTTTAGCGTACAAAGTTTCATGTAGTGAACTACCCAGATGAGAGGAAACCAGAACAGGAATCTGAGCGACACTACGCAAGCTTAATCTGTTGGAAAACTAGCACTTTTCTATAGGTGTACAACATTAATCAAAGTAACAGCTGATCAACATTTTTGATTGATTGGCGCCAATCGATTGTAAGTCGGCTTACAACAGTTTGTATGTGAGTTCCGGACAGTTTAACATTCATCTTTCAAAGAACTACTCCAGTTCGACCTCACTACAATCGGCTTCTGCTGAAATCACACTCGTTTATTCAGGTCGTTCGACCCTACATAATTCCATCAAGGACTCATTTATGACCCCCGAAGAACAAAATTCGGTGATCGAATGGATTGTGGAAGAACGATACACATTAATTTCAACATAAAAAGATAAGCGGAAAAATAAGCGTTTGAAAACTCAGGGGTCAGCATTCCGACAGTTGCATAGACATTAGCACATGTGAGTTGGTATCTAGTCTGCCGGAGAAATAATCTAGTGTTCTTGGACCACATAATTAGTGATTTGACTTGTAGAGGCTCTCAGAAAGGATATCCGTTACCACTTTTGTCCACAGAGAATGATGAGATAATTCGATGCCTTAACCACGTTTGTGAGAACAGTTTTCCACCGATTCCAAAAGCTTCGTCAGTCAGTTGGCTAAACCAGTAGACAGTGGAATAATCACATCAGTCAATGAAAATGTACGCTGATAATCCGTCATTTTGTGAGATTAGATACGTTCTTACAACTTTTTGATGGTTATATCTTTCTGTCCGGTTAGCTCAAAAGACACAGTGCTGATGTTTCCCAGTTGTTCATGCCATGTAACTGAATCTTTCTCAAGTGGTCGAACCACTGGTTACTTAACTATTGGCTACTGGAACTTTCACCTGCAGGTCATGAGAGCACAGCTTGTGATAGAGGTAATTTAAGTTGAAAATACGTTATTCCAACCTTATCTGTCATGTCCAGTACAACCTGATTATAAGGCGAACCACCGAATGGATTCAACCTGTGGGCTGTTAATGTGCGCAGTAATGAAGAGATTTCACCCACTGTTCAAGACACCTTAGAGACATGAGCAGTAACGTTTTCTTTCCATACTAAAGAACATCCAACTTATATTTGTGAAGAACGCTAAGTGTATGCATCTTACTTTGCATTCATTCATTGTTATAATGCATTTTTTAAGGATACATACGGAGGATGTCGAAGTTTTGACTGGAATACCTGTGCAAATGAATAAATTGTGTAGGCATCTAAAGTTTATTCAGTATTCAGCTAACCAATCTCTCAATCAGTAGTGTTTTCACTTGCTAACCAATATGTACACCCAACATCCATCTGGTATAGAGAGATTGGTATCAGTATTTTTTCTGACAGAAATGTAGTAGCAGTTAGTGTTTCAGTAGGGCGCATCATATTTGCCACTTATTTCACTTGAGTTCTTACAAGTTAAGAACCGTCTAAGCTAAATCACTGGCTAGTTTCTGTTAGCTTAGAGCTTGAATCCTGTAGCTAAGTGTGTAATTACAGCCTTTGAAGTTGATTCTGTGTACAGTTGCAGTAAATGACTGTAAACGCAAAGCGCTGATAAGTGCAACGTATATACGACTCACATTTTGAACAAGACATTCATTACTTTTTTGATTCATTTCAAAATTGAGAAGCGCTATCCTTTAACATCGCTTTCAGTAGTGGTGCTCAAACCGTTGGCTGAAGTGACGGTTAAACCTCTTCTATCGTTCTTGTGAGGCGAACTTGTTACTCTATAGGTTGTATCGAGACAATGGTGTTCATAATTCCTGACGTTCACTTCAGCGTTTGTTAGGAAGCCTTTCACAACTATATGGCAAATACTCTTACTGTTAGAACCATTGGATAGATACCACTGTGGCCATGACAGTTACTGGCTGTTGTATTCAAGAACGACGGAAAATACTAGTAGTAAGTAAGCTTTATTAAAGCTACCGTTTCATGTAACGTTACGGA
>LUCH01000541.1:182430-199736 GCA_013368495.1 Paragonimus heterotremus
TCATGGGGTAACGGAGGCCAGAATACCTCGTTTGCCCATTACACAAAACAGTAAGCATCTACTGAATATGGTGATAGTGCATGCGAGATGAACGATCACACTATTCTGCTTGTCACTAGTCACACCGAAACACAACTGAGATACTGAAGTAGCCGTGGAATAATATGGGAAAGAACATTAGTGTTCCCCTGCAAGACATGGTGCTTTATATGTATGAACTTGGCACTGGTAACCGCTGTATATCAAGACTACTGTTATGTGCAAATGAGTGTTTGTGTTCCAGCTGATGTTGAGTTTCTAAGCGAAAAATCATTGTGCCATCCGCACTCTTGGCTCGCAATAACAGCACCATGACGCGAAATAATAAAACAATCCTTCCGACTACAGTGTTCTTATTTGTCACTGTACTACCATAGCTCAGACCGAAATACATGAAAATAGGCATGAGTGTGTGCACACAATATTCGGTCAGTTTGTGTGAGCAACAGCCAGTTTACAAACTAGTATAACTTGAACTTCATTTTAACTTGATCGATGGTTTCACATTCAGAAAGTCAGTCAGGATGAACTACTTCGGACACGAAACAGGAGACTAGAGTTGTGCTCATCAGCAATGCATATACTCCTTAAACGCGAAATTTGTATTTTAGTTCTAAGCAACTCTGAGGCAAACTTGTAAGTCATTCTTTTATCAACTCCAGAGTAGACATGACTGAATCATCAGATTGACGTGCTTAAATTTAATCTGATGTAAACAATGTTCAGCTTGAACAATCATTGTGTTCTGTGTGTTCACGGAATCGCCCCTTTTATTCAAACCGGCTGCGAGGTGAACAGTATTGTGATCATCGTCTTTGTATCAAAGTCACGAGGATGAAATATACACACTACTGATGAGCTATCGTAAGTGCAAAACTGGAAACTAGCTAATCTGTTCAAAGTGAGCCAAGCTTAATGTGTACCTGACTGCAGTAAAAGCCAGTGCGGTTTATCTTTTAATAGTCCAAGTAATACTGTATTCTGCCAGCCGTTGCAGGTTTGGCATTCACAAAATTACGCCGTCAATAACTATGTTTAGATAAGAATCAGACTATTTTGATATTTACAGAAGACCAAGTGACATCCTACAACTATCTTTATTTCATACCGATGCACGCAACATTGCGTTGCATTAGCTAAGCGGTTCGAAAGACTTATGTCTGAAGTACGGAAGGTTCACGGTGTATAACTTCTCACTGCAGCAAAGTGGAATAATTTTGACCGTTTAGTTGGCATCATGGGTTACAGTAGTTTTAGCCTAATTGAGAAGCCCTGATCAGGCAGCTATCGTTTTTAGTGCGTTTATTCACTTTCGGAATTGACTGGACGAGGAGAAAACTATTCAGACAAGATTGTGATGGCGCGTTCAGAGAGGACTGTTCTGTTAAAACTATTGTGTTTACCGATTTTGTGGTTAACACCCTAGTCTCAAAAACACGAGGACCGAGGTACAAATTCCAATACAGACCAGGGTATACATTAATAATTAGCTCTAATATAGGCGAAACCCGAGTCTAGTTCTTCATTTCGAAGTGGGTAGGCCAAAAGGTTTATCTGAATGCGAAGGCTGCAGTCAAGTGTGGATGGTCTACAAGTTGTAACAAACTTAACACGCAGACCTCAGTCAGTAATATCACAAACTACTTAATTAAAATTCGGGACTTTCCAACACTCTCAGAAAGCAAACGAACGCGCTAAATTCGACTTCTGAAAGTCCATAAGTTTACCAGGCTCAGAAATAATAATGGGTTTCCAGCAAATCTCTGACACACTCCGAAAGTCGTTAAAATAGCTTCGTGACCGAAAAGATCAACAGGATTTATAAGCAGTCTGACATTTCAAGTTAATATGGCGTACGAATTTTTAATCCTCTGTTTCCTAATAGTCACGGTGATTACGAACATTGTCACCGGCAGTAAACTTTTTCTACAACATTTGATTTGTCGACTAATGTTTCAACAATTCGGCGCCAACTCAGGTTCATACTACCGTCAGGTTCGACAATAAGTGCACCAAACCGTGCTGCAATTCTAAAGCAGCCGTGCATTTTACTCGGAGTAAATTAAATTTAACATTTGCATCATGTAGTCAGGAAAAAAAGGTAGATCCATTTCTGACTGTTAGTCATTTCGCCAATTGGAAATCTCCGTAGCATTCATAAAAAAAAACAAAGTTCAAGCGAACAGACTATTTTCGACATGTTCTCTTCTTTGACTGGTACTATTACATAGTATTAAGCGACGAATTAGAATGGGTTGTCAATCAACAAAATAATGTAGGGACGTTATAGTTGGATAAAAGATTCACACTCCTTCGTTGTTTTTCATTCGTTCAATCTATTCTCTGTCAGACAGTTGTAATCGGATAGGGTAGCAATGCCTCGTCATTGAAACCATAAACTGGTCAAAAATTATTCACACATTTGAAATGTCTCATATCAGACGACACAACATTATATTGTAAGTATATGCATGCAATAAAGATGCTTATGTACATCCGACATTGTTTTAGATGGTTTAGGAGGGAAGGCCGGAGGAGAGCACAACATTTCAAAATAGATTATTCTGGAAATCCAGCATTTAGTTTAGTTAACAAGATAAAAATCAACTTAACAATATTGGGCGGCTGTGTGGAAAGATAGAAACGACCGCCGCATATACAACATACAAGAGGTACACATCAGTATGCAACAAGTAGATGCTGAGTAGAGACAACCGCAGAAGTCATTCGCAGCTTCACTGTACTACAATGGTTCCGTCAGTCGAACCAAGTCAAGGCGCAGCTTAGTTTCTTGAGTATGTGAGTTTAACCTTCACCTGATATCAGCAACCCATGACGACAGCAGGACCGATTCTAGCAAATGTTCGAGGTTGCGTGTACTAGCACACCGCATTAGTTATGTGGCTCACAATTTGCACCTGTTATTCCTGAGCTAATAAATTTGGCTTGGAGAAAGCGGATTTGACGAGGAATGCCGTGACCTTTCGGGGTTACCTATGGCTCTTCGATAAAACATGTTATAGTTTAAGCAACCTGTCACAGTAACGCAATGAAAAACGCGCTGTAACCCACCGGACACTAGTTATTGTGGAAGCTTATGAAGACGACGTTTCTGGAGAGAACAGAAGCAAACCTAAATACGTGGTTTAAGAAGAGGTGCATTGACAAGTTTAACCAAATCAAAGTAGTTGCACACCACAAAGTACAAAATATTCTGTAAAACTTTCCTATTTATTTGAGATTTTGTTTACTGCTAATAACTATTCGTATTTCACACATAAGCTTTCGTTTGCCAAACTTGTCTCATGCGTGCAGTAGCAGATTAATGAATGTAAAACAACTTGTTGATTACGCAGACTATTGGATAGACTTCTCAACTCATCATTATGGTACAGATTTCATGAAACACTGTGTTCCCTTTAGTCGCTTTATCGGAGCGGGGACAAAACAGTTACGACGGATTAACATATCGTTTAATCTCGTCAGTCGAAACATAAAACTTGCTGAATATAGGTGTAAGGCAGTTGGAGACAATGAGCAGATACGTCCTCATACACACCACGGCTAACCGACAGGTTACCTCAGTCACCTTTGTGCACACAAAGTCATCAAGGCTTCAAAGAAATCTGATAACTTTGAGCTGTAACTGCAAAACAGTGAGCTGTATGAGTTAAATGGGTCACCTCGAAGACCTGCACTCCTCAAGTTGTTATCAATCGAAATTCTAGCAGCAATTTCACCAGGTTAATGTCGGTGTGTCATCTGTTGTTTCAGTTATTTCGGAGTGTGTTCGGTGACTTGCTGTGACAGGTGTCAATCTGTCCTGCCTATGTAAACGAACCGATACACAATACAGGAAACAAAATAATCTGACGAAGTGCGTTCGCACTCATGGAACACTGATCTCCTAGTGGGTTGATCTAAGTGCAAATGAGCAGTCGAGTAAGAAACGACCTCAGTTTGTGCATGACGTTGACGCCTACGTAGTTCCATGCATAATTACAAAAACGGGAGTAATTCTTCCAACTTATCATCTTAACACACATTTTTGCTTCATATCAGTAACCAAAATGTTCCTCAACATGTTAACGATTTCTGTGTTCAGTATGCAGATAAGACTCAGTCATGTGTTCATTGATTGGAGTTAACAGGACAGTTACTATGTCAGTTCTAGAATCGATCTGGCAACCTGATCATTACTCGTATGCAGTTATACTAACCATGATATGACATTTCGATCGCGCCTAATGCGGGGTTAATAGCGGAGCAATGTACGCAGTTGCCTGATGAAAAATTGGCCGCAATCGACTGAGCGATATTCAATTTCAGTAATTATACTAAATGGTAGTGACTGCCTTGTTATCAGTAATACTTGTCACGTCAGTACACTGAGGTATAATCAGTGTTTATGGAAGCTTACGGACTTTAGATAATTAGTACTCCCTCCCTAGTAATTATTCAGTTGCCTATTGCGTGACCTACATTTTAGTGCTATTCAGCATTTTGTGTTATCCCCATCAGTTCACGGGTATGTTGTGTTGAAAGGCCAATGTTGCATAGGGGACTGTATGCATGCATGATAGCGTTAGTTAGGTAAAGTATCTGCAAGACCGAAAAGGATTCAATGAAATTTTATTAGCTCGTGTCAAACAGTACTAAGTTCACAACGTGATATTGTAGAGAAAGATATAGGTAGCTAGAAGCAGAAAGTGAGCTTCAAATATTTTTATTTAATTTATCATGACGCAAACGTCACAATTTTGGTGTAACGCGATATCTCCGTCCTTTTCGTGTCATTGCATTCAAGTGTCCAGTCCTCAGGCCCTTTTAAATTATTCCGCTTTATCGATGAAAATGAAAACTTACCATTGATCACTCCAAATGATGTGATAGTTTGTGCAAACAACAACGAAACTTGAATGCGGTGCTTATTTTCGACAGGAGATGACCGGAAAGGTTTGTGAGAATGCAACAACAGCCAACAGTTGACAGTGATGTTAATTTTGAAGAAAACCAGTAATTTAGTTACATTAGTTACCGAGTTTACTCTGACCGCATTGATAAGTACTAATTTTTACTCAGTTTTCCGTTTAGTTTGTATGGCTAGATCGAAGCAAAGACTGTCAATAGTCATCATTTGAGTATTCCCGATTGTTTGGTGATCAAGGCAGAACAGGTAAAAGTTTGCTATATATGGTAGGTGCATATTTATGATGCACTTAGAAGTAAAGCTTATAAACCCGTATATACAGGGTTTTCTCCAGATATTCTTTCCAAGAAAAATAACCTTCAATCAATCCCATGGTCTCCTGACAACAGTTGTGCACCCTAAGGATATCACCACAGATTCGATCGGGGAACATGTATATGGCTGTAATCTGATTCCATTCTTTCCCGGTGTAGCTACCACATGTGTCGCTATTTTTTATTAGTCGAAGACCATACATTAACCTACGTGACACATTTATCCATATGTCGCTTTTCTCCCTAAGGTGACTACAGTATCTCATCAATTTTAAGCACAGAGTTGTCATTTTTGTCATGCTGTCAAATTCAAAACCACATACCATTAGTGGATTTTTCGAAACAATTCAGCTCCGTTTTTCTTTTAATCTAACCAAAACTTACGCGATACTGTGATTACGACTTTAATGAATGCAATCCTTAGTTTCTGTCTGCAAGGTCGTTCGTACTGTTGACACAGTGCCTAGGGTGAGGTTGACCACACACAACTATTATTGCACTCGCTACGTGACAATCGGTACGTTATTATGACTGTCGGGCTTAACTGTTTGATATGCACAAGACAAAGTGCACAATACAAGAGGTTTTGGTAGGTCAGTATCTCGGACGGGTCGTCCTGTTTCATTATGGCCCATCTCTCCAGGGGGATTTCGTTTGATCTGTCTGGTCAGCGTACCCCCGGTAGGTGAATTACTCTGCCTGATTGAAGAAAGCACGGTTTCCCAATATGAGCATCTCACTTGTGTACTTCACTACAAACTAATATGATCGCTTGCAGCTCGGTTGGTTCTTCTTGAACTGAGCTAGAAATTAGGTGGCTATTATGGTAGTGATGATGATGGCGATGCAGCTATTGACTGAAGCATCTTCAGGACCTTAAAGCACGTCACTGCCTGATCGGTAACTTTTTATCATGCGGTTCGCACAACTCCATGCAGCCCACGAAAAATCATGCCAGTTTTTATAACAAAGTTGCTCAGTTTTTAAGGTAAAAATCTATTTGTGAGCTAAACAATATCTTACTTATCGTTCAACTAAATCCACAGATGCTGAGCATTGAAGAAAATGGTTGTTTCCATACGTGCAAATTTGATCGCCAGTGGATAAATGCAGGCTGTACAGTCAAGACTGAATTCCCCACTGACATACACACTTCCAGACGATCTGTTTAATAATTCATTTCCCATGGCGACTGTTTGCTAAGCCTGCCACGCTCCGACGGGTTTGCAATTCAGACCTCCAATTCAGATGTGTTGGTGGTGAGCCCGGTGTGATAATCGTTGCGAAAGAACCCGTCACCTTAGCATAACCTAATGATTCACATACAATTGCAGAAATGTTAGACGTGTATATATGTCTGAGAACTTAATATGCTACCAACTATAAATGCGTCTCTGATAGAACCCAACTGTCAGTGGAAATAGCTATTGATGAGTACTTTCCGTGTAAGTAAACATCTGATTCAGTGTCTTGGACCAAAACACCATAATTTCTCGTATACATTTTTCAGTGTGATCGGACTCAAATGAGACTAACCACTACAGTTTAACAACAGTTTGTCCTGTGAGACACCTTAGTGGCTTCACTTCAAAACGACACCAAAATAGTATGACATGTTAAAACTAATGTCTGATTGTGTGTTAATGATTTTATCTTCAGTGCTCTAAGTTTTTCGTTTGGTGCACTTATTTTCAGATCTGACTACCGATCGGTAGACAAACTTACTAGTCACTTGATAAGGTCCCTAGTTGTGAAAATTCTGCCAATAGGATGGTTACCTGTTAATCGATCATAGTCGAATTTCACAAGGAGATTACAAGAGACGGGAAACCAGGCTTGATTAACACAATGTGGACTGCAGTTCCCTGACGCAATAGCGAGAGGGGTTCAGACAGTTAAGCGGTGGCTTTCATGTCATATGAGGCAGTCTAGTGGAATGTTCAGTGAAACTAGATTGGTACACGGTAACTGGTAGGCGTGAATCGGACAGCTGCTGGTCGGTTTATTCACACAGATCTGGAGTAGTCGATAAGGCTGATGATGAGGAAAGTTCATCAATAACGATAGAACACATACGTCGCGAGATTTTAACATTTTGTTTACTCTCTACAGTCACGAACGTAAAACATTAGAATATCTGGAACATGCGGATAGCATCAACAATGAAAACAATCTGCGATTGGGTTTACATGAAACGAGGACTGTTATCGGTTTCAGAGCAGACAAACTGCGTGAGTCAACAGTTTATGCATACAAAGGACCGGACGGCGAGTATTGATTAACATTTCCTCGGAGAAGGCAAGCCATGTCAGATTCCGATTACGCAAAATCACCTGGAGCGAGTTTGCGGGGTCAACAACGTGACTTGTTTCCATGATGTCTTTTTGCAATGGATGAGGTCGGATTTCGTCTCAGTCGCTCTGCTGCCATTGCCTGTTGCGTCATGAGGTGCACCAACCACTTAGGCATATGTTCAGCCATTCTGTATTGTAGACACCGGTATGTTCTGCCGATACATAAGCAAGATTGTAATCGTACCACGTTGGAAACACGGACGTGAATTCTCCAAGCGTTTGAGCAGGATAAGGATTGAAGGACGATGTGCAGGATGAATGGCGTGACTTAAATAACAGATTGCAGCTGGGCCTATGCTGACACCATCAGCTATTGTAAAGTAATCTTGAAGAGAATGGAAACTAACGATATTACTGAACCGGTAGCCACTAACCTTACTAACACCTTAAACTGCCCGAAGATGTAAGCAAAGGCTGAAGTTACCAAGACTTTGTCAACTTCAACACAGAAGAAGAAGACTACCCCGCCTATCTAGCGATATAAATCCGAAGGAGAACAAAGGATTTTGAGCGGATTATGTTCGTGAGATATGCAGAATTACGGGCTATGGATATATTTTGCGTTGGATAGAAGCAACAAAACTCAGTTTGTTTTGCATCCGCACTATGGACCATTCATTTAAAGGTTCCAGGGCGTTCGCAACATTTACAGACAGTCGGAGTTGTAAAATTTGTCTGATCCTGGCCATAACGACAAACGAGATTGTTGGTCATTCCCTACGTTGACGATCATATGGTAACAATGATTGTGACTAGTGGCTGAGTTTGACCGTCGACAAATTGAGGGAGCACTGATAATTTTTGGAAATTGAGTTGGGAGAATACGTCATGAGCTTGAAAAGCGAGCTTCTGGGGACGCTTAACAGCAAAACTGATTACTTTACATTTTCATGTTAAATCTCATTTGAAACATGTGGAGAGTGGTAGCACGTGAATTCAGAGTCTACCTGTTCGTGGCAAATGACATTATGATGAATGGCGATTCTAGTGTTCGTTGTCAGTAATGGAGTATGCTGAAGGAGAGTGTCAAAGCGGCCGTTACCAAACAAGTAAATAATTAAACCAGTAGCATATGTAATTTTCGAAATTTTTGAGTTATTTAGGGTATTCAAAAACGGAGTACTACTACGAAGAATGTTAGATGTTTAATATTCCGTATCATGCAAAAGAGGATAGTCCAGTTATTGGAAACACTTAGATGGGAAACTAAAGATTTAAATTTCACGAATTTTCTTTGAACATGTTTAAGTGGTAAAATACTTTAATGTGATGGCGTTAGCGTTCAATTGCGGTTGCCGTTCCATCCCTCTACCAGCATACTGCAAGTGGGACAACTGAATTTCTCGATGAGTATATTGTGATTATGATGCCAGGGTGAGGATACCAGTGAATGAGCTCAAGTGAGTACAGCATCGTTACACGTACAATGTTCAATTTAAGGTTTTCGACAAGCTACACTGTCAAAAAGACGAGTGAATAACATCGTCACTGTTTGGTCACTTAGTGACTGATATCTGCATGTCGGGAAGTAGGAAAGCAGGGTGATAACCGACCGAATTCGTTCCCTAAAAACGATAGGTAACTGATATTACTTATCAGTTAACATGAAAAGGCTCAGTGAAATAATGGCGCACTCCAGCTGTGCTCACAATAATATCTGTTTTATTTTATAGCTTGAAACACCAAGGAATATAGCGTTTTTGGATGTGTTCACATCTAGTCGTCAGAGGGACACGGCACGGTGTAATCTATCGTAAGTCATTCTGGACGGGATAGTATATCTTGACAGTTTTTAATCATTAAGACCAAAGAGGAACCTAGTCCGATGTTTGGTAGACAGGTAAAAATGTGAATCTATGCTCGAAAGACACAATTATAGAAGAAAACAGCTTCTATTAAACACATTGACTAAGAACGGCTATTCCAAGCAGTTTATTGGTAGACAGATATTGCTGAATACAAAATTCAAGAAACTGCTAACTTCAGACCACAAGCTTTTTCATATTTCGTTGCCTTTTAAAAGGAATGGCTCTGTCAAGGACATAATCAGGAGGTTTGATATGGACATTCTGAACGATGAATTTTCTTTTGTAGGCTGTGGCCGATTTCGTGGATTGATTATTTTTACCATGCTAAATGGCTGTCGCGGGTTAGCCCTGTACTAAGCTGGACCGCCAACTGTGTTTCTTTCAATCCAACATGTTGTCCATAATTTGCCTGCTTTGCTGTTCAGTTATATTTATGTATGGTTGCGTTGAGATTAACAATACGTTTCCGAGATATATATAATCTGTTCGCTATATATTTCAAATGACCACTTGAGTCCATAAAGCCATCTAACCGATGGGGAAGAGAATACACACTAGTGTCGATAGCTGTGGATGTTTTAGCGAAAATAGAGAACCATTTTTCAGTCTCAGGAATGAAGCAAACGAAGTGTTTTAAAAATATGTCATCATTTGACAGTTTGTTCACAGTCAACTCCCTGGGTTAATATGGTTGAGTAGAGCGACCCGCTGCAAAGAAGAGGACTGCACGACCACATCGCTGGACGGAGAGGAACTATGCAAACGATCACGTCGTGAATCTTCTGTAGTTTTCCCGGCACATCCTTATAGCTGCCACACAGCGGCCAGACTCAGCAAAACCGCCAAAGCATAACGACGGCTGAGTCGTTCACAACCCCCATTATATCATTCACTGATGCGTCTTTGTAGGAACTTCATTCGAACTCCTGATTCCCATCTACTCTTACCCACAAACCGGCCAACATGGATGTTATTCATAGCAGATAACACTGGCAAAATGTTCATACCACACATTGAACCCAGCTGATTCCCATTTCCTCATCTCACGGTAACTGATTCATTTCAAGTCACGTGAAAATTCGAACAAATCAGCCAACAACCGCTAGCTTTTTGTTTGAATTCCGTGTACTGTATCAACACAGAGTGTGTCATTTCTGTACTGAACCACAAAAGTACACGTGATTCAGAAACTCGTTTCAAGGGAATTCGAAGGACTGGGTTCTCTGCACGATTACAAATAGAGAAGTCAGGAAACAGCCGTTCAGCGCGTTCATTCCATACACATAACACTAGGTAAGAATGAACGGAAAGAGTACAATTATAGCGATAGCATTTATGGCTTGAGTATGGTCAGTAAAACAGCTTCAGCTTCAACTTTCGCTGTTATTCTACCCAAAGTTATAAGTGACCGCGGTCACTAGCATCGACTTTCGCGAGCACTTATAAACGTACGATTGATTTACAAGCCACATCTCATCAACAGCTTCTAATGAGTGTTTGTCTATTATTTAGTCAGATTTGCGTCATCTTTCCTGTAATCTGCCTTTCACACACATCAACCATTTGATTAGCTACTTCGGATGAGAGCCTTATATCATAAACACGGACTTCCTGAGACAAACCAAATTTCTCCTCTGTATAATTTCCCACTTTGGCTAACTTGCTGATCAAATGTCAATCACTTGGATTTTTGATTCGTTGGGACTAGGCTGACCCTTCACCCACCCACCCCCAGTTTCACTGACAGCGCACATTCATGGTCTCCTTATCCTGTCCGTATGATGTACTTACATTAGCCGTCATTTTATTGGCTAATAATACTGTGTGGAGTCCGATTATCTGTCCAGTTAGGATCGATGTCATGTCAGTTTGCTCCCGATTGCCTTTAGGCTGGTGAATATTACTGCGTTTTATCGTTGTACTCCTTTCAAGTACCCAGAACACTGAACGTATTAGGCCGTGTAGTTATACGTGTACCAAACAATGCGTCAGGATTTATGATCGGTGCTTATTTTGCGATTCCGTGGTAGCGGATAGCTGCAACCATTTGACAAATGTTATACCAAAATTTGTGCTAGCGTGCCCAGTACAACAGTTTCTGATGTTGGATGTAATTTCACATAGGCGAAGGAAGATACAATGCTTGAGTACTGACCAGTAAGCAGAAATCACGCAGCGTTACCAGTCGTAATTTTGCACATTAATCCATCTTATTTACAGCTGTGTTAATCTTCTGAACGACGTTTTAATTCAATAGTCGTCTCCCAGTAATAACCCCATTCAAATGATCTATTCTTCAGGTGCATCGAAGCGGAAATATTTTATTTGTTTTTCACTTTTGTGTTGTGGTTACCTTCTTCCAAAACAACTATAAACATTTCTTTTGTCTAAAAACAAAGTGTGTAAGGTTTCTCTTAATAGTAAAACGAAAACATTCGAACCACTTCACTGTTCTCATCGAAAAACTATGAAAATCCATTAACTCGACCAATGCTCGTCCTCAAGTGCTCTCATTGAGCAGTTTGAGGATTCTTCAAGACTTATTACAGTGACTCTCTGCAGTGTCGCTCTCGTTTTGCACAGCTCCAAAAGCAACACTAGTTGAATTGTCTATTAGGTTTAAGTTCCACTTTGTATTGCCTCTCCTTATGAGAATATGCTCCCATCGGCTTAGTATGAGAATGATGGTGAAGTTTCCCACAAGTAGATTAGACAATGTTATGTCGAACTATTTCTCTAGGCATCGCATTTTCGCTTGACGGGTTTCTATTTCATGACATAGTTGTATCTTTTTGAGTAAATGATCAAGAAAATCAAATGGACCGTGATTTTTCGTATTAGTGGCCTGCATTTTGAGGATTCTCGATAATCATTCCTTAGTTAACCTAAGAAATAGCAGTGTTAGCTTTTTTAGCAGAATCAAACAAATCCTCCACTGCCGACTACAACCAAAAACTGGCACGTCCTTGTATTTCTAATCGGCGCCTCTGTAACAAAAGATCAACGAGCAGGAGCGTGTGCCAGACAAGTGGAAGAGAGCAGGGGAAATCTTAATTACAGAGGCTGCAGAATATTTATTACACCATGAGACCAGTGAAAATGCCAGGCTTATAGACAACCTTTCTTGAAAACTTAAGGTCGAGTAGAGCTTTATAGCATTGACCGAATCGGTTTAACGAAAGACTTGCAGAGGAACGCAGCACTTTATATGACTGAGTTTATGATTCGGCCACTTTCGATCGCATATGTCCCACTGGAACAATAATTCATAGGAAATACGGTCTGTCCGAAGTGCACAAAACAGGTTTGCCTTTGAGACCCATTCTAGATATATGCAACTCACCTTACCATGCTCTGGCCAAGTGGCTTGCTGGTCTGCTCGAACCTATCAGGTTTGAACTAGTTAAAGACAGTTTTCAGGACACGTTTCGTTTTATTTACGCAGTCCAAGTCCTGAGCCTAAACAATCAAAGAGTGTTCTCATTCGATGTTGTCTCATTATTTACAAACGTGCCTCTGCAAGATACAATTGACTATCTGTGCGATTATATCGAGCGTAAAAACAAACAAGAGGGTATCCCAAAAGATGAATAGAAAGAACTGTTGTACTAGTAACGTTCAGTTTCTGTTCAACAACGCAATCTAACGACAGAGAGATGGAGTGGCAATGGGCTCGCCCCTAGGTCCCCTGTTTGCTGACGTTTTCATGAGCAAACTGGGGACTAGCCAATTGAGTGCGGTCTTTGAACAGTTTACATTTTACAAACGATATATTGATGATATTTTTTGTGTAGTCAGTGAGAATTCTAACATGAAGAGAGTTATGGCAGCTTTTAACACAGCCCATAGCAGTAGTAAACACACCCTGGTGTCAGACAACAATGGTCAAATGAATTTTTTGAATGCTGGCGTAGTAAGAAGAGAGGATGGTTCAATCCAGCGGAATGTGGGCAGAAAACAAACTTGGAATGGCCAGTACATTCACTTTGACGGTTTCGTTCCGCCAAATCAAAGTGAAACTGCATACGATGTCTGACAGGTAGGTCGTTAAAGATCTGCACCTCCGACACTTTACAAGCTGACCTAGACTTTCTACAAGAAATTTTTACAGAGAATGGCTACCCAATGCCTTTCATTCAAAAGGCGACGTAGGCGCTAGACTGGAAACTTAAGTCACCCTTTGTGGATAAAAAAAACTTGTGTTTGTTAGTTTTCCTTTCAAGGGAGATCCCATGGTCGAAGTTATTTCAAGAAAGCTCAGAAAGTCAGTCGAAACAACCTACCTTGCCGCTCAGTTGTGCGTGACCTTCCGATCAACACTCATTACCATGTTACAACTCAAAGACAAACTTCCATGTTGTGCAATTAGCTGTTGTATGTACTCATTTGTTTGCTCGTGTCGAGCATCATACATTGGTCGTACTACAAGACGATTGTCTGACAGAGTGCGTGAACATCACTCTGTGTGGTTGAACACTGGTGTGGTTAAAACGGTTTTAAGCATGATCACTGCTCGTTTGACTGACTTTAATCGTTCCGTCAATAAGGAAGATGCTTTTCAGACTGTCTACCGAGTGCCAAGGAATCGACCAAAAATGATGAGAGTCCGAATGATGACCGTTGCCGTGGCCATTAGTATCCGATATCGCAACCCTGCCCTCTGCGCTCAGAAGTTCGCGCGGATATTTAATCTCCCCTGCACCACAATCAACGAAGCCCACGATTTGGGACGGCGATTGCGTAACTGATAACAAACACGCTGTCCATAACTCCTATTGACCATTTTTCCGACCCACCCCAGGTACTGTTTTCATATTTATTGTGTTGTAATGATCAAACACAGAAAACAAGTCTTGTTCGCTACTTTGTCGTTCTCATAAACTCAATGGGCATTTTCCAACGAATTGTGCGGCTAACTGTGTTAAGCTTGCGCTAACAGACACGAGTTAACCAGATGAGTGACGAGAAAAGGATTAAAAAATGACGGCAACAAACCAGCAGTCGCGTGAGCTGGGTTAAAGTTTTGTATGACAATACAAAAAGATAGATAGATCAGATCCGACGAATCCGGTTTAAGTAGCATTATATGCAACATTTCCAGATAAACTAGTAAAAAAAACCACATGCTAACAGGAAAACCATAGTTGGTATTTCATAGGACATTTGTCTAACAGGGGAGCAGTGTGACGACTGTATTCTGTTTTCATTGAAAAAATTCTTAAGGTTCACAGTTTTAAGGATGATGGACTACATAGATATGTTGACTATGACGTACATGTGAACTAAGCCATGCAGAATTAATCTGTTTCCTTTACAGGAGACCAGATAGCGAGTAATTCACAACAGTTTCTCCTGATGGACTTAGACGCAACAATCATGTAAGTCATGTGATCCTAAAACATCTGCCAAATGTTGTCGCAGCCCCGTAATTAAATTTGTTACTGTGACATTTGAATGGAACCCAGTAATCTGTAATGCACGGCGCTAACTTTAGTACCCGCTGGGGTCGGTGATCAACACTGGAGTTCTTCATATCAACAAAACAAACGGACGACATTATGCCGGAGCCCATTTGCACATTGGTGTATACGAACCTATTCAGTGGCTGGCGAGCATGCAGTAAGCTGCAATACCACCAAGGATTTTGTGTGACATTTTATGGAAAACTATGTTGCCAATCATGAATCCAACACATTCTGATAGTCTCACTGCTCAATTATCTGGAACAGGTTTATCTCGATCACAACCACCACATGAAAAGCTGTACTAATACACACCAGCCCCAGTCGTCACCTATAGGTTCGAACAAGTACATCAGGTTGTCAGAGCGGCAGATATATCTTCTGCTGTAGCGCTTAGCACTTTCTGATTACGACCGACTTAGGAAGCTAGAAAAGACTGAGAAATTTTAGGGGAGACAGCCGAAGGCGGCAAATATGGGACAAATGAATTCCAGTTTGCAAGAAGTGTCAGAAGAAATTAGTCTCAAAAACACAAGAGAGACTATGGTGTCTAATACATAAATGACCGTCATAATCCATGTTTCTGTGCGCAGTTTTGGTGATACATTTTGTCATGGATGATCCTGAACTCCGTCCTTTAGTCTCTGGGGGTCCATCTGGTGCATCCAGTTACGTCGCTAGCTATTTTGTCCTGTGACCTGAGCAGCTGACTGTCGAGTTGACCCCTTTATGTAACTTATACCCAGGTCGCCTGGATATATGTATACATGGGAGAATATGACAAACAAGTTCACTGAATTGTTATAATGGTTCTCGATAATGACCATCAAACTGACACTCCACGACCGCTGTCGTCATTGTTTGAACTCACCGGGTAGAGATACTTTGAGGGGAGAATCGAAACGGCTACCCTTCGTGTTACGAGACAACGTTCATCCGCTCGGCCACCAGTTCTATGAGCACTGCTTGTTGCGGGGGAGTTTGGATTTAACTGAGTTGTAGCAGTTCGAGCCCATGAGGCCATAGCTAGTGAAGACTGACAGTATGAGGTGGACTCTGTCCATCCACTCTAAAGCAATGAAAACAAGATATAACTCAATTAAACTGTATTGTCGGTTACTTTTTGCTACTTTTGTCTTCGGGATATCTTATCGCTGCTGTTTTCTAATAACTTATAAGGGATATCCGTTGATGTGCAAGGTAGCTTCTACCTGCCAAAATCCTTCGAATCATGATTTTTATTGTGTGTATTTTCGTTCCTTTGTTTAAGAACGACTACACACTCATGTCGGAACAAATTTTAGGGATCGTAGAGCGTATCACACCGGTGTCGTCTTGTCGTGGTTTTAGTCACAGTCCCGATTGTCACATCGAGGCTGTTCTGAAAACTGTACGGAATATATATATCTAAGGGTCGATGAATCCGGAACCTCTATTATCCCAGAACTGAGCGGATTAAACAGCTCAAACACAAGCTAAACACATTCTCCCAGATACGCCTCAACGTTGGATGTCAACTGGCTGTAGGTTCTGCTTACGTAACTTTCATTACTGTAGCATACAAAGTGACAATTGCAATGTGGGCTAGTGCCAATAAGCAGTCCTTTTTTCAGTTATTTTAACAGTGGTTTGTGGATTTTGGTCATGGCTTAGAACATGGACCTAGTAAGCGTCTGTTTTATAGAGGCAATCAGAGCTTTTAATAGTTTATACTGAAGCGTTTTAACCTTAGAGTGGTATTCCGATTTGGACCACATTCATGTCAACTACAGTGACTGCTGTTATCCGCACCATCGGAAAAATGGACTGATCCGGATTAGCGTGCAGTTTTGTAGTCGACTGTGCACTTGAGTGAGGTCAATCGAATATGTCGTAACTTACTGCAAGTTAGCCTCATCACAAAACAACCTACATCAATCCTGCTGTAATTGCCTTCAATTACACCAACTCGATATATTCTTTCTCTAGCCACCAGTCAGCCAATTTGACTGACAGTGGTCGGATGGGTAAGATAAACCGTCCGTATGTCTTGGATCCATAAGAGACTTGCTGATCTGAACAGCGATCTTATTAGTGTGGATAATGAAGCACTCTTAAAATGAAATTGTTTCCTACATGCTTTTTAATCACAAACATGTAACACTCCAAACTGAAAAATACGGACGATTGACTGACAAACGAAAAAAATAAGTACCCGTGACTTCTTAAAACTAGCTTTGCTTTAGAGTTGAGAACCAAATAATCAGGGACTTGTCAGGTGAATCATTTGGGACATATATTGCTGAATGCTTAATGAAATCTCCATCAAATTGAGCTGTTTAAATGAGAGTATGAGTTGTATTCACCCTCCCCTGCGAAAGCTTCCCTTCTTTCAAAACAATTCGCTTAAGTTGTTTATA
>LUCH01000542.1:7670-64025 GCA_013368495.1 Paragonimus heterotremus
CACGGTTGCAGCCGGGATCCTTAGAGAAGCCACACGATCGCCGGTCACTACACATAAGACAACAAACACCCAAACAAGCAAACGCGATCATATGCATCAAGCCGAAAGCAAGTGATCATCCTTACGATTCTATGTACAGCGTGAACTGATGTCTTGGGAGGTATTTCACATATCGCACTGCGGATAGACGAGGGTTATCCTCAGAGCACTACAATTTCAACTTCACACTAGCTTACCATCTGACTAACCAGCATTTACCGGCTGGACAAAAAGCCTCCACTCACATATCCCCCGGTCTTATCCCCTCTGAGTTACACTGTTCCTGGGGCGGTGGTTCAACGTAGGTTACTAGTGGTAACAGTTATACTCAAACGTCCTTCGGCTTAGATCAGTTTAATAGGCTAGTTGAGAGACAGTTGATGGTCTTGGAAGATGTTTCAGAATAGGTCAAATTATTGTATTCGCTCAGGAGTGATGATAGGAATGTAAACTCAACAGAAACTTCGGCCGTCAGTATTTCAAAGATATTAGAAAGCAGAACTGTAACTGATCCTCTAGGCATTTCATGGTTACCTGTGCGGTTGAGTACCTAGAATGGCTTACGCTTTTGACGGTAACAATCGCATTAAATTTTCCTTGCAAACGTTTACCTACTGGTATCTCTTGTTAGCAGTAAATTCTTTATGGTATGCTAGTAGGATGCTTTTTCTACCATTGTGATTACTTTGACAGAATGCGCATTTGCTAGCCAGCATCGACAAAGGGTCTTCACTCCTTCCACTAATGTTCACAGATATTCACAGAATTGAAGAGATGGTCAGATAAGCAATCAGCAACAGGTTATTTAAAAATTATTTACCCCTTCAGCTGAGAACGTTTATATGCGACTAAAGTGTAACACTTAACGATCGTCTTTATACTACTAGTTCCTCTGCTCTGTAGGTTTTACGCTCAGTCAGAGCGAAAGTCAAGCTACAGAAATCCGTGTGTTCTCGAAAAATGTATCACGACCCTAGCTCATCCGAGTGGTGATCCTCACACTCAGCATTTTTTATTCTTCTGTTGGCACAGTTTGGAAGTCACGTGAAGAAGAAGGGTGGATCTGCAAGCAAACTTTATTTATTGGTTTACTCACTGTATAGACATACGGACTTCAAAGGACACAGGCTAAGGCGCTACGCAGACGAACAGCCCCTTATCACAGTAGCAAATATCTACAGGAACTCCAGTCGACATTGAGACCTACAAAAAGTATTCTAATGGTTACGTGCCATTCCCGATGATAACGACTGAGAAAACGTTGCTTTTGAGAATGCAACCTGTAACAACGGAGATGCCGTAGAATTACTATGTAGTAACGAGGGAAGCTGCGATACGTAAACTTGTGGTCTGATTCTGATGTTAGTGGTGTGTACTAAATTTACATTCAAACGGCATTAGCAATGGAGAAACTGTAACTTCTTAAGGATTTTGTGACTTCAGGAAGGTCTGTGGTGATCACACTAAAAAACGCTTCATTCACATCAGCTACAGCGAAACAGACAATGGAATTAGGGGAGTGGTCATGATGATGTCTTTAACACGAACCAAACCTGACAAGCGGAAATACAAATGCCAACGGCAAATTAACGTAGGGCCCGTTCGATGAACAGTTGTGACGTTTGGTCGGCGTTTCTAAGGTCAAAAGTGACATGAACAAATCGATAGATTCTAAACGGTGTTCTGATGGTGGTTTTGGCTGTCATCAGGAGTAGTTGGAATTTAGTGGTAGAATCTGATCAGATCTAATTAAAAAAATTTCCTCCCCGAAAATTCTTATAAGCCATGAATATGTGAAATGGAATAGTGTTTGTGCACGGCTGCACTATTCGGCGCTTAATAGTCGTTGCACATTCTTCAGTCTCCTGCGGTCTCTCCGGGGACACATTGCAGAAATGATAGCCACGGGCTGACCGAAGAGGGAATGGTGTTAAGACAGATTATTTTGATGAATTTTTTCTCAGAAACCTGTGACTTTCAGGAGGAAGTTGACGTGGATGGGCGAATTCGAGTGGTGTTTTCGTGATGATGCAATGGGCGACGTCGTATTTCGCCGACGTAAGCTTGAAGTCAATTGACAGCTTCCCGAAAGCTGCTTCAGCAGTGCTGTTTACTGATTAGCTTCAGGTAAGGCAATTCGAAGTCCAGTCGTGCTGGTTGTAGTGACTTGGCCGTGAACACATTGGGTTATGATACTGCCCACAAGGATTAGGTGACTGATATCAACCGCCATACTTCTTGAGAAACAGCTGCTGGTCGAAGGTCTAAGTTTTATGGTTGTCCGCTACCCACCGGCTGTATTTCGAGAGTTTGAGATTGCGTTTGCTTTTACCCTAACTTATAACGCTAACCTCTACACCGATGTCACAGAAGTTACAAAGCCCGACGAAGTTGCCACGAACATAAAATCGGCAACTCTCATATTGAATAGTGACAGATTTCGTCAGTTCTATGTGGCTACACTTTCTTTGGAAAGCTGACTAGGATATGTACCGTTCTGAGTGCAGTTGCGGACGTTGTGACCAAAAAGACAATGATAGTTAGGTATGTCAGAGGGCTAGGTTTCAAATGAGAGAGACCACGAACAACAGCGGGGTCTAAATCGTGAAGGACTGTCTTCTCTTACGAGACGCCAAACTAACTTATTCACAGTGGACGCTAATTAGAATAACTGTTGTTTAGGGTCCTCGATCGTGGCCAGTGGTGTATAAGTTCGAGAGGAAGTTTCACACATATGACTGATAGAACGGAGTTTGTCAGCCGGCCTCAATTACATTTCTAATGATGTGTTTGCGTCCTGCATCGCTGGAACAATCACTGTGTCGAAGGGGAGGCACTTGATCCACAGCTGTCTGAAGATAGTCACCGATGTTGATAGGGCCGATCAGGGGTCTCATGTTTCGAAGAGGCTTCGATGAAGAAAGTTCGTCCAGCTGCATGCTAGACAGTGATTGTTGAGGTCTGGTCTCGTGCGGTTTTATGGTACGCTTGGGCACTAATGCTGTGGGTTATCTTACAGAGACTTGTTCAACAAAAAGACGCATGTGTACAACAAACAAAATCAACAAAAACAGCGGCCTGACCAATTTATGTAGTGGGTCTGAACACCATGATGTGCATTACACAACTTAGTATTCGACATAGACAAAAGCTGATGAAAATTGAAGAAATTGGTGCGTAGGTTTAGAGTTCAATCAAAATAAGTAACGATATCTTCGCTGGATTTTGTCCGTTTCACTGCTCTAAAAACGCTCCGTGTCCACGATGGATATAATCGTGGGGGGAGATAAGTCTGGAGACGCACTAAGTTGGACAACATCCTCCGTTAGCTTTGAGCTCCCCTAAAAGTCAGTGCAATAAGAGAAAGTGGGTGGAGAAACAACGAACGGCTCGCAATTTCTAGAAAAAAAGCGTATTGTCTGATTTACGTTTTAAACATTGAGTTTACACGTGCACTTTGGAAAAGTAAGCCTGTAAAGTGATAAAAATGGTACAATACCAAATGCTGTACAAACGGTACATTAGAAAGCTGTCAAGTTTCGCTGACGCTGAAGTCTGCTAGCCAATCACATTGTTACTGTGTCTACTGATTACATTCAACCTCTCTAGTCCACACCATTCCCACAAAGTGACCAGTTCCTAAAAACGGTGACAATTTTAGAAAAAACGTTTCAACCAACGCCCGTTCAACCCGGTTACTAAAGCTATGAGCCGAAATATCAAGTTCTTAGCACTATACACTGTTTCTCTCAAATTAAATATGAACGCTATGCCACCTCTAAAATGGAGGTATAGTTGAGTCAGGAAACGTAGAAACAGTCATCTGTGGTAAAAAAAATCAGTCTTACAAGTTACGGGACGATGTGAGCTCAGTAACATCATAAACTGGCAGGCCGGTCCACGGTTCAACAGTTGTTGTCCTATCCTCATAAAACCAAGTCGGAAGAAGTGTTTTGTGTTAGTTACGTAATCACGAAGTGATGATTGTTTAAGTTTGTGGAGGCGATACTGAGAATGAAATGATGTCCGTTTTGTGTAGACGTATGGATATACCGGTTGCAATCTGACTGTTCTATTTTGATAGTTTTCGTGATTGCTAGTGCTTTGCTTAGAAGACCACTGGGTTCTGTCGCGATGGCAAGCAGCTGTTCGTGGTTCATATGGTCTAAACAAAAAGCCAGCATTTTCTCTAGAAATATAACCGGAAAAAAGCCTGAATATGACCAATTATTTTTTCAAAAGGCCGAAACATTTGCATTTTTATAGAGCTCAGTGGAAACGCGACAAACTTCAAGAGTCTGTTTGTAGTTACCAAGTGTGAGTCACTGATCATCCAAATGAAATAAAGATATATATATATATCAATAGGCTATTAGTGGCAGCAAAACATTTATTGCAAAACATAATGGTTATCGAGGTAAGAAAAATTGTGACATTTCGGATTAACCTGACAGGAGATACTCATCAGTTGTCGGGATGACTAACACATTACTGTAAACCACGAAAGTCCCATTTTTTTGTTGTATCGGCATCTTGTGGTTGAGGGTTTTTAGGTATATGAGTAAACAAGGCAAGATATTCAGACAATGATGTTGCAACTGCAGGGAAATTCGTTTGTGTACTGAGGTAGGCGGGCTTGAGATAGTCAATACTTAGAACTAACAGTTTAATTGCAAAACGGCTTGACAGCTGGTGTCATGGCTTTGACTGGGCCACTGTAAAGTTGTCAACGTGGGCACCGATTGGTTTCACGATGAACGAAGTCGCAAGTGTGGACCTTCATGTTCTTGTGAGGTCGTCTATTCCAACAGTACCTTTGGTTCGAAAAGCACAATGTGTTTCCATGTGAGACTTAAGATGGCGCACGTGATTGGACTAATCAGATCATCCGAAAGACCCAGGGTTTCTTCGTAAAACAGTTCTGACGTAGAACACTGGATATCTCTATCAACAGCTGGGTAATCATAAAATTTATAACTCTAGAACCACCACAGTTTTCATATATGTACCAAGTCACCCATAAGCGTTTCTTATACCAGGTATTCGGGGTCAAAATTTTAAACGGCTGGGAACTGGTCCGCGCGAATCCAAACGTGGAAGCATCTGTAACAAATGATCCCCCAGTCGAGCTTAACATTAAGTCCACCTCCAAGAGCTGATCGCTCCGCTGGTTTCTGTTCTGTGCACTTAAATACGGTGAAGTACGCTACGCATAATTTGTCTCCTTATTCATCAGCCTCCAACGTTTTATTTCTAACTCTTGTGACTTGCTCGGATCAAAAGTAACCAGGTGTAACCTGTGATTAACAAAAATGGCTGTTTGTCAATCACGAAGAAGAAGAAGAAAAAGAAATGGGCAACGTAACCAGTTGTATATTTATCAGTGAACAGTTCTGAAGTACCTGGCAGATGAACGAGACAGTTATCATGCCTCCATCAGCTACGCCGACCTTTTCACTACAGCGGAAGAGTGTTTTAATTTCATTTGAATAAGGCACTGAGAAGACGTGAATGATGTGATGTTCTCCGGAGTAACATTTCGTACATTCTGATCACACATGTACGTGTAACTAATTTTAAACATTAAGATAAGGTTTCGTAGGGCGGAAATAATGGCTTAAGGGATTAGACAGACAGACACGGAAATGAAGATCAAACAAATGGGAATGCTGATTACCAAGGCAGCTCCAGCGTCAACACAAACTGTTTCTGAACTCACAGGGGGGGATTATAACGTCTGACGGCCAAATCCCCAGCAAACTGGAGGATACGTTTAGGGTGACTTCCAAAAGTCACAGAGAATGCGTCACAAACCTTGACTCTGTGTCCTATTTAGATTAGGTGTTTCGTTTTAATTTCAAACAACTGGTTTTGCGATATAGTTGGTCAGATTCCCGAAGCTCCACAGATTGCCCTTTTTCATTTATTTTAAGATCAGTATACAAACGAATACACGTATTCGGCTTCTGTAAAGTGACAGTGAACTGAAGTAATTTGAATGATTATTGTTATCGTGGAGCATAGGTACATTAATTAAAGCGGAAGCACATCATGTACATTATACTTCGGGTGAATGCGGTTCCTTCTAACACAAGCAGTAACAGTTCATTGTGAGTGTTTGACCAGAGTCAGTTGTAATAGGAATCGCGATACAACATAATATACTTACTACTTTCAACTTGTGTTTGCTGAACCTGACCATAATTTGTAAATCTCACTTTTGGCAGCAACAGCCTTGCTAGTACTGTTTACCAACCGTTCATATCGTAATCTTTGAGTACACTGACTGGACTGAAGAACAGTTTGATGTGGTCGTCATGGTTGTATCCAAAAGAACCACACCAAATTATCTTCTTGATCATTGCTGTGCAATCAGTTTGACGTCTGCATTCAGAAAGCAGACGAAACGAATGGTTTTTTGTGCCAGCACTGTTACTATTCCGAATCCATTTTCTATGAACAACGCGAGGTTCGTTCGCTACATTTATAATCTAGTTACTAATTGACCACTTGGTTGTTCTAAGGAGTAGGCATCTGTTCAGTTTAGATTATTCCTCCTAATGCAGAATAAAGTGTAGAATAAATATAAACAGTAAACACCGATAGATGACAGGCTTGTAACTTCTAATGTAAAAGGTCACATGATTTAGAAGTTGAAAACTGGTCACAATGATCTGTTGATGGTTTTGATCTAAACCAGCGGTAAGGTACCTAGCAATATAGGTGATAAGAATTCTATTGATCTTTATACTGAGTAGGCCAAGAATGACGCTTACAGGTCTCGATGGAAATTTCGACAATAACCTTAGCAAAATGGTGTTGTACAGCCCTTTTGATTGGCCCACAACTCTGCATTAAAATGAAGTCTTGCTGCTGGGCTGACTGAAACGACGTACACCAATCCGAACAACTTGCATTACCAGCTTGTGACCAAATAAAAACGCTCCCTTTAACGACCAGAACAGCAGCCATGGAAGCCACCGGAATTACAGTTCAAGCTGACTGAAATGACTAATTCGGATACCCGGACATCCTCACATCACAAGTTTATCGATGGGTAGTCGGGGATTTGGTTAACTTCAAGTTGAACATCACATTTGATCCGATTTGATAATTCGGTTGTGCCTAAAGTGAGGTCAGTGGCGTAGTGATTAACACGCTTGTCTCGTGAAGGCGTGGTCGGAGTTCTAATCCCGGCCTTGGCAAGGATATGTACTACTAACGAGCTCTCATGAAAGAAACACTTGGGTGTATTGCTGGCTGGAAAGTCTCTGCGAAAGCAAACACTGTGATCAAATGTAAGTAATATTCAACTTTATATCGTAAGTTGTCGATCAGCGGTAGGCACACCTCAATTTCACACCGATCATCACCATACCGTGCGTTATGCGTATGTCCATATCATGAGTGCGTTCACCCATTCAGCTCAGACACGTTCACTTTGAGAAAGTCAATCAGCAGATTAGGTGGACCACAGCAACATGGATAACTGTTCAGTACTTACGATATTGTTAAGCTACAGAGAGGCGCGGTTGAAACGAATGAACTCTTTAAAAGTTCATTTTAAAGCATATCTTCTTTGCTTAATTCGGTTCAGAGAAGAGTCAATAAAAATGACTGTATTACGTTATTCCTAAGAGGCTCGAACCATAAAGGTTGACTCTTAGACGCAAACCTTTCGAGTGTGGGACAAAACGGCTTCCAGAAGCACTGCGTTCCGTCATTTGAATCACAATAAAAAGAAATGTAGGGTAGATCAATTTTTTCGAAAAAAAGTGGTGTCTATTTGAAATGGTTGCCTTTTATTATCAACAATGACTAAGTTTTTGTTTCTATGAGCGGTTAGTCAGTCTTCCAAACCTGGTGTATCAAAACTGACAAATCGTTCTGAACCCAGGTAGTTTGCTACTTCTGAAAGTACAGTAGGTTCCTATTGTTGCTTAAGAGAACAAAATGTAATGTGACTCAATGGAATTGGTGGTGTGAGCCTCCTACATTATTTTGTTTTAATCAGTTCTCTTCAGTTGTTTTAATTTATATTAATAAGCATGTGCTAGACGTTGAGAGCACTATTGCTGACAGTTGAACATCCTTCACGGTTGACTGCAGCTTCTGTGTTCACGTAACCTTTGTGACAAGCCTAAACTGGAAGCTCTGTTGTGTTAGAACTCATCAGAAATCCGGGATTAGAGCATCGCCTGTACGCAAATGAGACGAACGTATTGACCACTACTATAGTGTGACCAAATTAAACAGGACAAAAAATTCCTAGTTGAAGATTCAGCTACTCTCATGTGTGATTAATACTGGAAGCTTATGATAGTCTTGTGGTGAGACTGGACTAAACCATTGTTAAGTCTAACTGATAATCGGTATAGTATAGTTGCTGACAGGTTGCTCATATCGGGTAGGCGGGAGGCCTAATATATGATAAGAATTAACTTGACAGGTCTTCATCAGTGGTGAACGAAAGGTTAGGTCAAATGGTAACCAAACAGATCGTCAATGATGCTCACATTTAACCATACGTCGAGTAAAATTCAACTGTTAAGTGTTCCGGGACCATAAAACAGAATGTTAAAGAATAGCAAATAGAGCTTGACAACATTTTAGGACGGCGAACGATGATCTCCAGCTACTATTGGGATTTGTGGTCTACGGTTGGGTTCTGGTGGGAAGCTAGACTATCAAGGCTAATGATTACTCTATGTGTATTTACAATGATGGGACGACCGCAGTTTACTACTTTAAAGGTTTAGAAATAAAATAGGTGAAAATGTGTGTTCATATAGAACTCAGATTCACAGCTGACTTAAAATGAGTTTCAATGAATTCATGGGAATAGAAAATAGACATAAGCGTTAGTTACCGGTAAGAGTTAAATTATTAGAAATTTGGCACCCATGGAATGTGATGAGGGCGTTGTTGTTAATAGTCTGTCTGTCCGTTATTTTATTAAGTGTTCGCTTAAATTGGGGGCAAGAAATGTATTGGTTGCTGCGCCATTATACGTTAAAAACTGAAACTTTCGGGTTGAAATAGAATATTTATTATGCACATAAGTATGAGGTCTCTAAGGCGATTAGGGGAGAAGTATACATGGAAATGTCATGGACGGAAGTAAATTCGCGTGAAGACTCGAAGGTCTAATGTAGAGGCAAATTATCAGTCTATTGGCAGTTGCCGTGACGTCTATATCAACACAACAGATCGGTGCCTACGACAAAGAATGGCTGAACATATGCCCAAGTGGTTGGTGCGCGCCATGACGCAACAGGCAATGGCAACAGAACGAGCGAGGCGAAATCCGACCTCATCCATAGCAAAGCACATCATGGAAACAGGTCAAGTTGTTGACCCGCCAATTCGTTTCAGGTGTTGTTGCGCAATCGGAATCCGAAGTTGCTTGCCTTCTCCGAAGCTATGCTAATCAATACTCGCCGTCCGGTCCTGTTTGTGCATAAACTGTCGACTCACGCAGTTTGTCTGCGCTGGAACTGATAACAGTCCTTGTTTTGTGTAAACCCAGTCGTTGATTGTTTCTACTGTTGTTGCTATCCGAATGTCCTATATATTCTAATATTTTACGTTCGTGACTGATGAGAGTAAACGAAATGTTAACATCTCGCGATGTCTTCTATCATTACTGGTGAACAATAGAAAACGGAGAATCTTCGTCGATAGGATACTGTGTTCCTAAGCACATCGAAAAGCCGGCTAAGGCATTCCTGAATTCACGTATCTCTCACACAGACTGACTCTTAGTATACGGTTGAGGAGACAGAAAATATGTTAGAATTCAGCGGCTGTTCTAGTAAGTTACCCAAAAGATATCGAGTGTTTTCATTATTCACATCCATCCTTAGGTTGTGAATAAAGTGAAACCACCACTAACAATCTTTAAATTAAAACATGGACATACAGAACAATTTGGATGGCCGATGATAATCTTACGGCGAGAAAAGTTATCAGTTGCATCTGTTAGCCCATGAAGTAGGAAACCAGAGGATGATCTGTAAAGGTATAACATACCAAAGGTTGTGGATTGTTAACATTCATCAGATCGGCATACGATGCTGTAATACACTTGTCACGAGCGCCTTTCGATGGGTGATGTGAACCTTCAACTTGGCTGAGTAATTTTAGCTACCCTGGTTGCCAATCTATCTCGCGGCCGTCAGGGTGTGGTATTCGACACGTTTCTTTCAACAGGACCTCTCAGCAACTGTACGGGGACGGATAGATGCCATAAATTACACTGAACATAAGAATCCTTTTCTAGTGAGGTTAACGAAATCTTGGCGGTTCGCTCATGCAAAGTTAGTTCTGGTGAACCGAACGCTATTCAGTCCTCGCTGGGCGTCTTTCCAAAAGTGCCCTTCAGAATGTCGCCTTCGTGTGACAGCGACCACTCAGATGCTCGACATGAGCAAACAAATGAATATACACAAAAACTAGTGATATAACATGGAATTTCGTTCTTCAGTTGTGACATGGGAATGGGGCTGAGTAGCAACCTACGTACAATTGAGTCACAATGTAGGTTGTTTCGAATCCTGTTGATCATCACGGACTGGTCGCACTACACGGAAAGTGTTGTATACTATACGTGAACATATTTCTGAATAATTGAAAAGTGGCATGATTAAACCGGTTTCAAGCATGATTATCGCTCATTTGGTCAATTCTGCTCACTGTGTTAACAGGAAAGATGCCTATGACACTGTCTACCATGTACCAATAAATTGGTCTAAGATGCTGAGATTCCGAATGTTGACCGTATTCAAGGTCATTAATATCTGGTTACATAGACCCGACGATTGTGCTCCCGGACACTTGATCTCACCTCACCCACAGTCCTTTAATTCGGAACAATGATCCAGCAATCCATACTTTCTTCTGGTCGATATTCTTACCCTTTTCACTGTTCTTATATTTATTGTGTTGCAATTAGCTTGGTCATCATGGTCTTGTTTGCTACTGCGTTATTCTCGTGACTTCAGTCGGCATTTTTAAACGAGATAAACACACTCCTAAATTAGAACACTGACAGCAATCGTTCCTCTCAACAGAGGAATAAATGCCCTGTGCAAGCTGCGAACCAAATTTTACCGGAACAGCGTTTACAGAATAAAAATTATGAAGAAGGGCATGATACATGACTACAACAAAACTGTGCAGCCACACTCTTTACCGTGAGTGAACAATACATTGTCACGTTGACCATCTTCCACTTCGCTTCTGTACGTCAGTGCATCGTTTGATCTATTTCAAACGAGGCTACAGAAAGTTGGGAGTCGGACTTCGTCATTATCGCTGTAAACTGATCTTCGAGTCCAGGTATATATTTAAGTGTCTTTATATACCCGACGGGCAAATAATCTCACATAGCCTTTCAGTGGGGTCAAGGTCAAGACTGTAAGTCATTAGCGAACATCTCAATCTATCAATGAAGCAACATCCCATAATGATAGGTGACGGACAAACTCGGGTGTCGTCGCACAAAAGACTTTTAGTCCCTTAGAAAGTTTAGATGAAAGGCAATAGAACGTATTTGGGAGCCTAACAATATGGTTCAGCAATTTGAATTCTATCCGAGTAGCCAGTTCACTTGTAGGAAAGTCTAAAATACTTCCTATTAGGTCAACGGACGTCTATTGTCCGTACACCTTACCAATTCCTGAAGTTCATGCCAATATAACTGTCGCACATCAGATTCACCAATATGAGTAAGGCAAACAAAATGGCCTCGTTTTGCCACAGAGACGTACATTTCAGCCCACGTAACAAGCGATACTGTATCATCTGCGAATTTCGCTAATTGGTTTTCATTCACTTGTTTTACTTCATCCATGAGTTGTTGTTAAGCATCCGTTTAACGACCGTTATGTAGTTTTTGAGTCTAAATGTTGGGCTCCGAAACACTATCTTCTCGCACTGGAGGCCAGTCGCATCATTGGTCTTGTGTCTTGCCTTGATAAGGTTGCACATCGTCCTTGTCGTTTTGTCTGTGCGCTATCTTTCAGCCTTCTCAAAAAAATCCTAACAACATCACTAAACTATCAGAGTCTATTTACAAGTTCCCATGTACGCTGGAACGCTCAGTTTTTCTATCTCCCAATCAGTCAATTCGCCGTTTCATGGAATGACGTGGACCACGTAGGCACGAAGCTAAATCACACGACAATTAGGCCATGCTCTGAACGCCGTGATGATATACATACAGTTCTGAAACACTTGACGTCTAAGCGAAGTAAAAACGCTGATCCGGTACACCACATTGAACATAAAGTTAACTCCTCTCGTTCAGACTAGCCGCAGTTTCAAGGACATGCTGAAACACTATCCACTTACCAAAGGTGAACGACGCAAGTTGTTGTTGCCGTTTACAACTTGGTTCTTAACACTGATGTTTCTCATACACCAATTCAATGGATACTTTCTATTTCAACTAGCTCGTAACCTTCATTGTTCACCCAGCTCGATACAACTTCTTATCTCTAACCACAATTATCGTAGTGTGAAATTGTATATCAGACTTACCAGGTATTGCACTACCAATTGCGTTGTCGTTGTAATGGTCACTAAATAAATTGGGCTTCCACCATGATGCTGACTTTTGTGATCCCTCCGCATCCATTCCGACGAAACGTGATAATCTTCACAGATTTGAGCACTAAATACTCAGCCTAACCCTTCACCTGATTTTCCCGAAGCATAAAATTTTAGCGATGATCATTCACGGAAATCAGAATTTGTCCTTTACATCTCTTCACCCACGGAAAAGACCAGAGGAAGTAAACACTTTTCACGCGTGATTGGGGCTGAAGGTTTGGATGACTGTATAGCGAAAAATTCTCCACTAAAGCAGGCTATTTATTGTCCAACTCGCTTGTTCCCAGGTTACACGCGTTCGCGTTTAGGAACCGGAATTCCGATCAACAACACATCGGTGCTTTCGATTCACACATCGTGTGTACTTCTGCCTGGTCTGTGTGTATGGCCGCATCTTTTGTTGTTTTTTCGCCTACCAATCCTCGTCCGTTAGTTCGATCTCGCCGAGCTATGGCTTGTCCGATCGCCCGTGTTGTTCGCAATCTGTTCGCTGTGAGCATTTTGAGATAGCCCACTGCCGCGTTGAGGTATCCCAATGAGTGTTGGAATAGTCGCATCTCCGAATCAGCCATCCACCACAACTGTTCGACCAGAGTTAGCTCTCACCGCGCGGAAAAAACGTGAATATTGGAAAAAACCACCTTTGCAGGAGTTTCCCTCCGCATCTATGATTATTGGTCATTTCCTTCATCTGAAATTCCTAAATACGCAAAACCGTCTATGACTCTCATGTTTTTTCCTACTTGCTTACTCATTAGCTCTCTTACCGGCTCATGTTACGCCAGGTACACAGTTCACTGCACCTAGTCATTTTCATGTCCGTGTAACTAAACTCCATGCTACAAGGTCATACATTTTCTAGTACAACCATTTTACGGTAAACTAGTTTCCGAATAGGGGCAGATTAAGGAGATCGATACCGTGAGGTAGGTTCCTATGGGATATATTGATCAAAATACAACATATCCGCCCCACTGTTTCATTTACTAATAAGTAGGTTGGCTAATTCAAGATTTTTAGATGAGACCCAACTGTGAAAAGTCAGGGCTTCGGCTGGATTCAAACTAGCAACGAAAACATCATGCCTAAACGCGGCAAGCGCTCTACCAGCTGAACTACGAAGCCACGTTCGGAGCTCGGAAATTTCACTTCGTTAAGTGAAGTGCAATCATAATCTGTTATACCTCGGCAACATATTTGCTTGCATTCTGTCGTCTCTGTATAAGAATATGTGAACGTTTCTTTCAATGGAACTATTTTTTACCGCGTGACAGCAGAAGACGTCAATTTCTGAGATGCTGCTGCTGCGGCGAAATCTTCCATTACAAGCGAAAGCTCTTGTCAAGTCAACCACCCGTCCTACTGATGTAGTTTGCGTTCGAGCAACTAATAAATCTGAGGTTTACACCCAATTAGTGTCCACAAACAGTTCTTACATAATTGAAAGCTTGCACTGATTACTGCCACAAGGGCGCGAAGCTGTACTGGCCACAGTTTATGATGCTCACCTTCAAAACGATGTCTCACGACTAGTGTCCTTTCCGTTTGGATTCACAGAATTAGTGCCCGACCGCTTTCGAGCTCCGGAGAATAACGCGCATTGATTCCGTTCTAACCACCGCCGAACTACCAATGAATGAGGACTACAAAAAAAGACAAAGGAATATTAGATATGGACTTAGTCATACGGTTTCTTTGCAGTCATTGCTAGTGCCACTAGGCAACACGAGGTAAATCGTGTCCTCCTACAATAAAAATAAAACAGTTACACAACATAAATGTTTATTTTCTTCCCAGGTCATCCTATCGAATGATCCATGATTAACTACCTTATGTCAACCATAAATTCAAGTAATTTTACACACTAATTTTGTAAGGAAAGACTGAAAATCTAAATGACGCATGCAGTTTCAATCGACAGATGGGCTTTCAACCGTTTACCAAGCAGACTTACCTATGGTTTCAACTCTACAATCAGGACTTTTCGTTCAGCCGTCTATTCTACTGTTGTTAAGTTACCGAAAATGATGTCACAAATGTGTATCAAAGTGACTAATCCTAAAATTTCAGCAAGATTTTCAGAAACAAATGAGTATTCAGTTTACACGCAATGTCACAATCTCCTTGGAGCTATGAGATGGAATTCCATTTACAATGTACTATTACCCATTAGCGCATGTTGCTTTTTGAGCGATAAACGCCATAGAATTTCCCACAACAACAATACGGTAACAATTTCGCATGTGTTTTGATTGATTCATTATCAACTCGGGACATCGGTTACTAAATAATTAGAGGGATTTTTGCAATTATTCTTAGTAGCAACCGTACTATTTTCATCATTAAGCCTTTTGACTTCAGTGAATCCCCTCCAGACAAATATATATACAGCTGCTGTCTGTCTAGCAGAACTGACGCTAAACTACAATATTTTAACATCAAAATATGGATTAGTTATGTGTACAGAAATATTCCCGTCACTGATATCAATCAGACAACAAAATGAACAATCAGTTTCATTCGCAAGTTTGCCAACTAACAGGTGATTTTTCTATCTTCGGATAAGTTGAGGCTGCATTGTCAGTTTAAACAGTTGCGCTACATTATTTCTTATAACAAACTTCTTAGTCAGGTATACGTAAAATAACAGTTATATGCAGCTTCTGCTTCTTTGCATAAAGTAGAAACAGTTCTGATGAGTAGTAGAGGATTTTGATTTTTCATATAGACTGAACATCACCCACAATTGATCCAAGCAGCTGTCGCATTCCCACAAACTTTCCATTTGGCCCCTTTCGAAAAGAAGCACTAGACTCGAGTTTCGCTCTCATTATAGCTCGTCAGTAGTGCATATCGTTGACACTGCCAGGACTTGAACCACGGCCACGTTTTTCATGAGGCAACCGTGTTTACCATTACGTCATTGACCTCGCATTAGGCACGATCGAATTATCATATGTGAACGCTCAACCACTTTCGCTTGTGACTAATAATCGCAGTCTGTCTGAATGTTTTGCTTTGATAACGTTGTCTGTTACTGTCGTCTCATTCATAGCTTGATCCAACGTGGGCTACTTATGTTTCGTAGCACGAAGTCTCAATTAATATTCCAATACATATTTGAGGAGCTACATTCGTAATCTTTTATTTAACTCTCCTTTTATAGCCCACATTCTCGGTCGCATCATTCATTAACCACAAGTATAATTTATTTCTAATAGAAAACATTCCATCTAACTGTTCCCAATCTTGTGCAGGATGTACACGTTAGTTGTGTGATCCACTACCGAGTCAAATCACAATATCCCCCAGTACATTATATATATATATAACAGTGTTTAACAAGAGCTAAACAGATGGACGAAATCACAGACTCATCAAGTTAGGTATTAAAGTTAAAACCTTAGTGAATTCCGCTAAATTGCTGTGGGTTAGGGTTTTGACGGCTTTTCAAAACACGGGAAAATGTTGTGGTGCTACAAATCTATGTTCATGCGCAATTTTTCGCAGTTCGAACGCTGCCAGAGTTAACAAGTCGCCTATATCAATTAACCTTGGATTTAGACAACTAATTCTCAGATTACTAACGATACCGTTTGAGCAACCTGCAATACAACTGTGTGCGCGACTTTGTAGTTCAAACTCTTGTTGATTTGCAGCTTGTTTACTTGCAAAGAAGACAACTCACTATGCTTACATCGCGGATGCTTTTGACACAAATGCACATCAGTTTATGACTCCATATTTTTGTTTGCGAGCTGCGCCAAAAAATGGACGTAAACAGGTTACGACTCCCTATTAATGGATACATATATATCTCTGACCCCAAGATAGTTAAAGCGTTCGTCCTATTGGTATGCTCACCTGTTTCTTTGAAAACCACTGCCCCAAGGGATTGTGATTTCCACAATGCTTTCTCTTATCCTGAAGAAAACTAAGTACACTCACATTATCTTTGCTTAAGTTTGAAGTTGAATCGTCTTCCTTTTACTTGATCTGCATTGATTAACTATTCCATTGGACATAACGGGAAGAGTAAGTGAACGTGATAACACTTAGTACCATACGAGGATGTACAATTCCAGAGCTGTTCATCAAGTTGTGAAGCAACCAAGGCATCCGGTGAGTTTTATTTAGTTTTTTTCATTAAAAGGTTGGTGGGATCAAGCGGAATATGAAAAATCGGTTTTGGCAGGTGTCTATAATGTGTGTATACCCAAGCAGACCGATGTTTATGACGAAGGATGATAGACTTCTCAAATGTAGCGAGTTAACGTATACACCCTTGGGTGTCCGTCTGACGTTCACTAGGACCGTCGTCGATCAACCGGGATAAACTGTACAAATAGTATAATACCAGTTTTCAAAGCTTATCCTCGAGAAATTATAGAACAGCTTTATCAAAGATGGTGAAGCTTAGCAATTCACGTGAGCGATCTGGCGGTTTTTAACAGAATGACGAAATTCAGTTTACACGCCTGCGTTGTATGTCACCTAGTTTAAGGTTAATCTTCACTCACAACGCCAGGAAACTCAAATTTGATATGTATTTGGCACTGGGACTTAGCCAAGTACCTGTTCAGACGATCTTAAAAAGGAACGAGATGCAACGTAATTTTGTTCTGTGAAGTAGGTAAACAGTACACCAGTCTCAGTGAATATATGTACTTGTAGGGAAGCACTAGGTTGTATGACTGAATTTGTGGCACACTGAGTTAAATCAGAACTCATCAGCTCACCCTTAGCACGAGCAAGTAGTGCACTTCAGTGGTAATAGTTTACAGATGTGTTCATATCCTTCAAAAATGTTTTGTATCGTACTTCTACTAAGATCCACTTTGCTCATTTCGGTGACAAAGCGAAGCTCATATGGTCGGAAGTGGGGAATGTCGTGGTTATTTATCGTTAATGGTTTAAACCTGTTGGTGGTTATAAGAATCTTCTCAAACTGGAAATTCTTAGGCTAGATTTATTTACGTCTGGGGAGGCTGATGTTACCCAGTCCTCATGCAAACATGCTGACACACAGGCAGCAAGTGTTGAGTGATGTAACATCGACTAACTTGTCTATGTTGCGTTTTCTAGCGCAAGGTGCCTGTAAACATCATATATTTCCCCTAACAAATACTCGAGGTTAACATTACAACAGACCTCCATTTAGAGAGTATATAACATTTTCAGATGTTTAGATCAGTCAGTATGTGACCCCGGTATTGTGTATACAAAATATTCACTTTTACTACCCGAAAAAACTTATGTTGTCTTACTGACCGTTCCCAGCTCCAAAGAAAGCATCTTAATCAATAGTTTTGCATATCGTTAGAAGACAAGTACAATAACAAACCAGATAAAACGTCATGACATAATCAAGCATTTCTGAATCCGTTTCATGTATTCACAACCAAGACGTGTTTGAGTGTACACACATAATGTTCTACGTTCATGAAAATCGTCCATGGTCAATAGCATCAACTGATCTTCTTAATCCACCAAGCACCACTTTGATTTAAACGAAGGTTCTGTGTAACGCAAATTAGATATACCATTTTACTATTCTCAGGCTGTTTATTGTGATGACCAGCAGAGTCTGAGAACGTTCGTTTTGTAACCTATTCATCCGGGAATCGCTATCGACCAGTGACCATACTGCGTGCATATGACACCACTCAGAACGATAAACAGGGCAGTTGTTGTTCAGAAATAAAGGGGGTAGAAATGAAAGTCATCTTCTTCGTCCTTGTCTTCAACGTAGTTAAACAGAGAAAAGTTGTTATTCACACACCAATGAAACTAATGATTCAGCCCATTCTTTATTGGAGTAAGTAGGTGTCTGGTTTTTGTTATTGCACATCAATGGTTGATCGTCTGTCACTATTAATAATGCTCAGAATGTGGACGTTTCGTGTCCGGCAGGAAAAACCTGTTAACGAAAACTTTATCCTACCTAATCTTGTCGATTCTGCGATTGCTCTCACCTAAAGTGTTTAGTATAAACGGTGAAATTTGCAAATGATCACTTTGTTTCACACATTTTTGGTTACAACTAGAGGTTGGAATGAATTAGATGGAAAGCTCGATTTGCTCGTTACTCAATATATGAAACAAACAAATACTTTTCGTGTCTCGCAAACATCACGGGACAAGTTGTCATAATCTAATCTCTCTCAATGAAAGACAACGAGTTAGCTTAACCGTCCAATCATTAAAATAAGTTTATAACTAAATCATGCACAGATTAAATGGTAATATTACGCCTACTAAAATGAAGAATATCAGCAACTACGCCAAACCATATATGAAAATATTGTTTCAGTAATCTCATCGACTCGTTACCAGGGCGAAAATACCGACACAAATTTCTAAAATCTTACCATCCATTCAATACTTATTAGTAGATCAGAAAGTATTTATTCATCTTTTTCACGTTTCACAATGTTCACGCGATTAAAAGGAAGATAACTCACGCTACCTGTCAGTTTAGAGCCAGGCTAAGTTGATTGCTAGCTCTGAGAAACCTAGGGTAGATGAGGCTAATATTGAGACCGCAGCCCCGACCTAAGCAAGCAAGACATCACTGCCTTACTGTCGTTGGTTGGTTGAGCATATCTTTACAGACACTTCCAAAGTCAGGCAAGCAACAAGAAGCTCTGTTACCAGGCTTGTCGTATTGGATTTTACTAGATCACTTGTCTCTGCCCTACCAATTTTGGCATGTCTGGCCACAAATCCAATGTGTGTTTTGTTTTACGTTAAACTCCTAATAGTTGTGCGAAGATTGTTACATCACGAACAGTTGGGGTTTTTTTGTCAGACGAAGGACATAGGCAAGTAGGCTTTCAACCATGACAACTGCGTGGTTGATACGATCGTTTGTCCAACCACGTCGGATAGACGGCAGTTGAGCAACTAAATGGTTAGATTGAATCTCTTAAGGCAACAAACCGAAACAGACATCCCATCTATGGTCCTGTTTTGAGTATCACTAATTTAAGTCGTTTCCTACTAGTCTCTTTTGAATAACCATTTTTACGGAGAACTTTGGCCAAGAATGTCTGTTCAATCCCTAGCAATTCAGCTGAACAGATTTTAACTGCTCAACCACCGAGACAGCGTCGTGAGTTTCGTTTATTCTGAGCTGTACAAAGCTGACAAAATTTACGCTCTGTCAACTCCGTGTTGACTACCGATCCCTAGACAGCTTTTGTGGGCCGTCATACCGTCTCAGTATTCATTAGTAAACCTTATGGACCATATGATATCTAATGATTTCACTGCAATGTGTTTAAAAACTGCGGTTATCTTTTTTTCAACCAAGTGAAATATTTATTCAGAACAAGAAAATATATATGAATTACATTCACAAACACACAGCTACTTAATACATCCACTTCCGTGGTGCTAGTACTGTTTATTGAAACAATATCTGCAACGATTGTCATTTAATTTCAAATAGGTTACACAAAATTCATCAAGCTTTCTGATATATCCCGGAACGTTCTTGAACTATGTAACAAAAATGACTTGGATTTCAAAAATCTCAGTATACTCCCAAGTTTATTAAACGTCACGGTTTTATACAAAATGTGTTTGCTGATAAAAATTATAATCAAACAGAACTTATGTGAACTATAGGTAGCCTTCTCGGCAGTCAACAGATATGTGCATCAAAGTCAGAATTCCTTAAACGCGTTATCTGTGTACTTATCTCATGTGACTATAAAAAAAATACACGATGGAGCCTACCTGTATTCGCTCCTTCACAGATGGATAATAACAGGTCTGAGTACAAGGGGTTGAGACACAGTTCGGAATTGCTTTCTAAAGTTGCGTCAGAACTTAATGGGAAAGCGTAAAGCAACTGAGCTTCACTCCTCTGTTAGATCGCTCCATCTTTACTGGCAGTCAGTGGATCACACATATAACTACAATCATTCGAATTCCAAATCATTTGCTCGACAATTCCGTATGATTTGTAGGCTTTACACTCAAACAAGAAATCGATAGTCCAGCTATCTTCCTAAATGATAACACGTAGCAATGAGTAAACAAATTTTTCAGACTTCTTAGTTAAAGAAAGAGTTTGCGAACTGATCAGTATGCCTACTTTTTATTCTGTGATTTCGAACTAGAAGAATAATCATTTAGATTTTCTGTTTAAACGGATACAAAGATGTGTTTACTGCACAAGCTGGAAAATAAATTCTACCTTATAGTGACCACTTTTCTCTTGTGAAGTACTATCTACAACGTCCTCTGTCCGAACTGTTTCTAAAGCGTTATCCAAGTATTAAGAAGAAGAGGTCAAGAATAAATCGTACTTGTTGCAGTTTACTTAACAAGCACACAATCATCCAGTATGTAAGAACTTTGCTGCGACTGAAGCTTTTATATACTACAGCTTTAAGGCTTTATAACTAAATAATGTATCATTCACACACGTTTAGCCGGTTGTTATTTTGTAGCAGGTAATATCGGTTGGAATTCAAGATGAGAGCCTAAACTAGCAGGAACATGCTGAAACACGAGTGATCAAAAGAGCTTTGGCTGCGGTGGGCAGTAAGTCGGTAGTAATACTACAATTAAGGACACCGCATATCAGTTGAATTGAACTACTCGCCTCAATGCTATGTAAGCAAAAACAGGTTGATCATGCATTGTGTCTATTTCGGATTCTAGTTGACCCGTATATTTTAGCGTGGAAGGGCGTGACATAAAAAGTTTGTACAACCTTCACCAAACCACCCACCGTCATATTAACTAGTTTCTAACGTCTCCGATTGACATATCGACCTACCTTTTTCATTCTTCACTGTTCACAGCCGCCATAAAATTATAGGTCCACTAAGATTTTATCAGCATTCTTGTTCTCGTTACACACAGTGCGCCCATTTTTAGACTAAGATGCTAATATCTAACAGGTATAGGAATACTACAAATTAAGGTGGGAATTTTATTGTTTTTGAAAGTTACCGAATAACGTTAGCAATGTTATAAACGTAAGTCCATATACGTAAACAAGCTATATCATTCCTCACACCCAAAGCACATGACGTTTAAGTCAGTTTAAGGTTAAAACAATAGTCACATTCTACGAGCAGATATTATTCAGAAAATCGGATGCGACGGTGTATTGGACCTGCTCCGTTAGACTGATGATGTGAGGCAGATGGACTATCATCAAGACCTCCTTTAATCACAGTCAGCTAAAGGTGATTACACTATCATTCCATCATTGTAAAACATACGACCATGGGTGAGTTTGGAAGACACTGGATGTTGACTTTCAGGCAAATCAGTCTAAATTTAATCGATGCAGTTAAGCTACTTCGGCAGTCAAAATATGCTCTCCCCAGTTTTCTGTGAAACCCATCCCCGCTAATGAATAGTTGTAAAAGATGACTATCAAGGCCGAAACCAGCTGAAGGCCTATCGACTGACATCTACGAAGACAATGAGTTTTCTAACAATAAAATAACATTTGTGTTGATCACTTTGACCGACATCATTTAGAGGAATTTGCTATAACGCCTCTGGGAAAAGAAACGCTTCGCAAGTGCAAACAAATTAAATGACTTTTAGAGTGGACATAGTCTTGCCTTTTATAAACAACCCAATGAGGATTCATGCTGTTTTTAGTAACAAACAGAAATTCCACCTGGACAGCTTTCATGCAAGGGGGGTACTGTTAGCATAGTCATAGAAAAAACGTGGTGTATGCAGGGAAAGCAGCTCCATAATAGATGAACATTGATGATTCGGGAATACACTGACGTCCACGTGGCTAGTAAATAAATTTAATACACGTAATAGTTTGCATCACAGGTGTCAGTGGAAACAACCCTCCCAAAAAGACAACATAAAATATATTTCGAACGTCGTAGTATATTGCCAGCCGATTCGCCAACTACAAGCTCTAGATTGGCCGGCCTGTAAACTCTATATACGCCCAATCATAACTTTGGGAGCATAAAAACAGAGTGAGGAGAAAAGGATTAGAAAATATGAGTACGTGCTTGAGTTGAGGACTATTCTGAGACGAGAATGTCCTAACTTGGGAACCAGTATGCTTCTGACTTTCGTAAGAAGTACGTCAAGAGACATCATAAATGTTCTCGGAGTTTTTGCGGAACACATTCTGCCTTTCGAGAAAAAATGCATAGAACTGGACCTTAAATTTCGCAACAGCTAGTTTTTCAGTTTCACCGAATAATTCTCCAGAGATACAAACAAGTTTGCCTTATTTGTGTTAATCTGATGCGAATTCACAACTTGTATTCTGATTCCGAGATTTCTTAGAAAATATTTTGGTAACCATGGCCTTTTGTGATGAGCTGTATGTGACGGTTTCAAACTGTTTAGGGGAATATATTTTGCTCAGTTTATTTTATTGCAACAACTTGAACAGCTAATATTTGTGGCAAGCGATAAAAGAGGTAACAGCAGAAGGTTTGCATGAAGTACAACTGTTTTTGGAGAGAAACTATTCACGGATACTCTCTTAAGTTTTCAAGTGGTATGTAGACGTAATATGCGAACAGTCAGACTTAATATGTTGCCGAACAAAGCGTAGATGTACACGCAAGTTCTAACCTGCCACCACTGTGTACATGTAGTACTGGTGCTGGAATGTACCAGCTGTCTTGCAACAACGCATGCTGATAAACCAGTTCACGGATGGAATGCTACCAGAAGTCAGGTAACAACAGATTATCATTTTCATCGTCATTCGACGAATTTGGTAAGTTAGCTGAGGTGGTTCGTTGAATACATAGCTCGATGGTTCCCAATTCACTCAGAACGAACAAGAGAAAGTGAAGTGTGGGGCTTCGAATCACAACGAAAAAACTGACTCACGAAGTATCAGCTTTAATGATGAAGATAGAAACGGGGCGTAATGACTTGACAAAGGCGTAAAATCAGGACGCTGGGGAAAATTGTATCTGTTTGGTAAAGAAAGGACACAGTTAGAATGACGTATCACTGCATTTTCTAGTCTGAGATAAGAACTCTAATCTACATAACAGAAGTTTATGCTAAAACAACGCTCACTTGCAGCGGGAACTATTTTGTGATTGATACACAAGTCGGAATTTCATCGTCTCGAAAAAACTCCGGTGAGGTGAATCAACTTTGTGCAGTTTTCCTCCGAATAATAGGTCTAGTTACGCCAAATGCTATTGGCTTGGTAGGCCACAACTTCCCAGTCGGTGGTCGTTCACCGTTTATGACTCATCAACTGCACGCATCAAGAAATAAGCGCATTTATAAAGTAGACGTTCACCTGATGCACACGGTGCTGGATTCTTGATTGGTTCGACAAAAGTAATAGTTTGGTTGTAAGAAATTAGACTACATCGAGCACACGTAAATCAATGTGAACACACGAAAGCCAGTTGATGAATGAAGCAATTCACAACGATCAACAGTTTTGTATTATTGATCAGGAGAACTAGTTTCATTTTGAACAGACTGAACAAGAGTTATTTGCATTCGAAGCACTTCTAGCCATGAATCATTCAAAGAAATTCGATGCAATCAGCCAGCATTTACGGATTCTGTTTGGAAAATGGTGGTTAAAAGTCGCGAACCAGTGCAGCTGATCAGGAGGGACATGTATAATATATCGATGCCACGAAAATCACCTCCGAAGATGTAACGTTTCTTGAACGGAAAAACATGCACGTCCAGTGTCAATACCATCAATGTGAAAATGCATTTATTTTCTCTAGCTGTTGCGCTTTCTTTCTTCACGGGCTGAAATCGATCAGCCCATGAGAAAATGGAGACGCAACTGCAAGGAAGGGTAATTCACACACCTTTCTACAACCCCGGCGACCACGATCTCGTAATCTAGTGAATAAGTGTTCGGACTACATTCTTGCGCTTATTCACGGGTCGTGAGTTTGATTCTCCGGAGTGCGTGAATGCCGAAAAGAGCCTGAAGAAACAAAACAGCTATCCACCAATTTTCTGGTTGAACTAGCTGTCTATACACACATGGTTCCCTGAGAAGAAGAGAACTTAAGTGTAGTTTGCTGCAGTAGGAATAAACGTGAAACGGCAGGACAGTGGTGAAGATTAACGACTTAACCATACTCCCCTTGCCTAAACAGGCAGATTTAGTTACTGAATTATCAAAGTGATACGAAAGAGTATAAAAACAGTTTTTCAAACGCGTGGTGATTGTTTCGTATATGCGAAATTGCCATTGAAATCCATTCAGCTGCGGGTGCGTTAATATACGGAAAGGTGTTCAAAAAATGTTTTATTTCCAAATTATATACTACCTTATTCGATTTGCACAACAGTCCACCCCCACACTATTTTTCTGTTTCCTTTAGGTCGGACGTTTTCTATTAAGCAAACAATAAAATTCGCCAGTGGAATGAATCAATAAGAATTAATGGGTTTCGGTTTGTGAAACTGGAAGTCATGAAATCAAAACACAACCTCGTTGATAGCAAGTGGGTCATGGCGTGAACACAGACACCAAGCACTTATGCGGCAAACCTCTAGATCTCCACTTGTTGCTTTGGATGCCTACATCATATGCATTGAGTCCACTACTGCTGATGTACCACGCCAGGTTAATCGCATGAAAATACCACATGTGATTGCCGCTGTTTTGAACAAAGTCCAAGACGTAGGCATCCGCAACTTTCTTCCATGAGATTGTTTTCCTGCTTTCTATGGTAATAATCTTCTTGACAGCGAAGATGATAAATCTAGTTTCATGACTGTTGGGTAGACAGGATTCCACTGATGCGGACACTCATTATCGTGCAGACATGCAAAAAGGATAATGCCGAAGTAATGATGGTCTTAGACACAAACATCATTGTGAAGAATCCGAAATAATCACAATATGCAAGTGAAACTGAAGTTGACTGAAAGAAGTCGCCGTTTAGTATCACTTCTCTTACAAACCACTGAGTGTTTCATTGTGTAACAAGAAAATATTGCACGCTGTGTTTAACTGAATGTGTCATTGTAGGACGCTGGAAATGTGCATGCTGTTTCTCTAATTCAAACAGATATGGATGTACTCCTTTCAAATTTACAAAATTTAAAGAATTCCATTTGATAAAAGTGATGTTATATTATTTGAGTTTTCCGAGGAAACGAATACTGTTCTACATTGCGGTTTGTTTTGTGGAGGCCAACTGGCTAACATAACCAATACGTGGTGAATAACTATAGCTGAATCAACCCCACTTTATTCGAGTACTATGGCAATTCAGACTGTTAAAAATAGCACGAGAAATTAATACGTTGTCAGAGGAGACGCAGGCAATAAAACACTAGCTATCACTTCAGTTGTACGTCGTTGCCATGGTAAACATGGATTGATAATCAAATGAAGTTGGTTTGCACAGTGCTAATGTGAATTTAATAGTAAGTGCATTTTAACAGTTTTTATACACATCTTTATAAGGAAACTATCATAAGAGTGTATAGGAGACCAATATTTGAGGACCCAATTTACTTCTCATGCATTCAAAACAATTACCGTAAGTGTGTTATCATTACGTATTTAAAATTTTCCACTGGGGATTAAATACCTTGGTTGTACGTTGCGTACACCTTGTATACTTCAACTGTTCAAGTGAACAGGGGATGCCAGCAATATGCATAGTGAATATGCCTGTGGTATCATACAGTGCACGTCATAGGCCTATGTACTCACCTATGCTTAAACTATAGACAGCATCAACAGTATTTGATTTCACGGGTACGTTCTCAGTGGAAACCAATTCGAACAACGTACACACATTCAGAATGAAATGCACAATATATCGAATAGAGTAGTTACACGGATACGTCTGAGCGATATACCGCGCTCTAGCCCAGAACGGTCCCCGAAGCGAATAGCCCCGTCGACCAGAAAACGAAACTGTTCATAACTGGTTAGCTGAACCTCATCATAAACGCCCTTGGGATTTCTCTACATCGAACAGATCCTCTGGGAGGGGACTTCATTATACCGACATGTTATACACTTTAAAGCGACCAGCTAACTTAAGCGCTTATTCTGACGCGGTTGTGTGCACAGTTGCACTCTACTGACATTGCGGTACGAACTATAGCAAGTATGTCTTGGATAGATGTAGTTGGTTTAGTAGTCTGTTTTGTATAGACTTGGTTCTGTGAAGCTTGCCAGATCCACCTATGCTTGCAGTTGATGGACATGTCTGAATATGTACATGGAACGTGTTATCTTAGCGTGTATGCCGCACTGAACATGCAAGTATGTCGACGTTCAGTAAATTGAACCAGTCTGTTGTTTTCGTTGTGGAGAATATGTGTTTGGCTCTGTTAAACGAGGTATGTGCAGCTGGTATTGAGATTAAAGTCCCCTGCTTAGTCTTGTGAGCCATTTTTCTGATCACCAGCTACAGCAGCTTCACCTAAATCTGATATGTATTTTTCAGGTCAGTTTAATGGGTGCCACAAACCATGATTAACACTCTTCGCCGATTGACACTGTTCTTTTGTCAGGCCGGTTACAGTTCCATGAAGTTTGATTTAAACACAGTCTTAATCATGAAGTACGAAGTAATATCTCAGACGGTGTGATGATACAACCTTGTACAACACTGAGTATAATGGACTCTTGTCCGTTCATACCTTCTGAATAGATGGTGAGTTGATGAGTAGAGAAAATGGATTCGTTATGAGTTCTCAAAATGACGACAAGGTGGAGGAAGGAGAGGCAGGTTACGAACATGGGAAGGCTTGGGCCAATTACACCGGTCGATGTAACCACCCTCTACAACAGTTTTATTTGGAATAACACGTATCCACTAACAAAGCTTTTTCGAGTTTTTCGCTTTTGTCACATGTCAACAATCACAGTGACTTGTCATCGATAGTTTGAAAAGAAAGGCTGCACTTTACGGCGGATTTTTCCCCGAGAAGAACACAATCAAACCGCTCAGGTGTTGCTCGTTTTAAGAGTGGAACGCTTCAGCTAGGCTTGATCTGAAGAGATTATGGACGATAAGGCAGCTCATAAATTTCTTAAACCTTGCAGCTTCTTTAGATATTTACTCTTTCTTCCTCTCATTTTTGTGTCCTGCATACATCTTGTGGCTTGCTTTACTGGCTGCGGTTGTGATGGGTCGTGACAATACCTTGAAGCCAGTTCATTACGGAGAAAGAGCTGGAGGCCTAATAAATGGTCTAATTCCCTTTCGAAAGACTTCAGAATGCACATTAAGCTGATCACGGAGTTCACCATGAGAAGGTTTGCTACTGGAGAATCTCAAATCGTTCATAACCTACCTCACCAAGTTCACATGTGGTGGACGTTTTGCTGATAGATGAAAGAGAGGGACCGGTAAAGTGTTTTTGTGTGTTTAGCTTTCTCAATGGAAACAGTTTTTCTGATTTAAAACATAAATCAGACTCATCAGAAAGCTCACACAGCATTTTATTACAAAATTTCTTTGTATGTGAGGTAACCTCATACTTTAGCGACCATGTCAGACAATAATAGCAAATATTGATTAGAGTTCGAAGCTTCATTTCGATACAAAATAAATATCGACCACAACTGATCACTGCCCAACATGTCCTCACTAGGCATGATGACGGTGCCGTTGCAAGACCTGTTGACAGGATGTGGGACAAAACGACCGTGACATGGCCACCAAACTGGGACAAGCTAAGCAACGCTTATCGTTTGGATAGTATGCCTGTGAAAGCTCACAGCAGAGTCCATTAATGACGCCATAAACCTGGAAACACAGCATGACATGTCTCATATTCTACGGTAAGATTGGTAAGTTTTCATCAGTCCCTTAGTAATTGGTAAATCTGTTTCGTTCATGAATGCAAATCTCAACGATCTATCGTTCAATGAAAAAAACTGTTGTGACGGCACAATGGGTCAGAGAAATCCCGTATTTTTAATTGGTTCACTGGTACTCGTCTGCGCATGTTGGATCCCAGCACAGCAAGCGGTGGAACGGATTTGCGGACGTGTGTGAACCGCAGTGTTATCGATCGTGGACCGCGATCGCCAAAACACTAGGTCGATTGGGGCGAACAACTTTACTGAAAGTGCGCCTGCAGCCCACCCTAGCCACAGGCAGCTAGTCTGGCTGTACTTTCAGCGGTGTGCCGTGCTCGTTTCCCCATCGATATCGGTTAGGCGGCGTGCCCCTTGGGCAGGCCCTTTGGTCTGGGCTTCGGATTTTGTTGCCAGCTTCAGAGTTCCGAGAAGTGCATGCTCTACGGTGTAGAATTTTCTTGATGTGCTCGAACTGTGCTGAGGTTATCCAGTCTCTCAGACGGTGGTCTATTAGCATCATGCAAGTTTGATACGTGGAATGAGTGAATCTTCACACGGATAAAGTCTAGGGTGGGCAGCCCGGACACAAGTCGGTTGTTTGCAAACGCCTGTTTCCCACCATTTTCATTGTATATGTCCCCTTGTATCAGTGCGATTCATATAGAAAAAATGGAACGGGTCAAATATTCTAGTAAACGCTGTAAACGGTACGGATGAACTATGGTCGTGTACCGTCCATAAGACAGGTGCACATCTGCGTCGAGTGGCACATGCTTGTCCAGACTTCACGAGGCTGGGGGACATTCAGCCTAGAGCGGTGGAAGACGAGTTTCCATGTGCTCGACAAACGGTTGATCCAAAAGAGTATCCCAATAATTCCCGGACGAAAATAGGCCTTCATAAACGAAGTTTGAAATCATCTCGACGCAAGGTAGAAAAAAATGTATATCCGGACAGCATAAATTGTGCGGTAACTGTCGAGCACGGGAATCACGGACATTCAAAATCTGTCCAGTATGCCTATATCAAGAAACGAATCATTATATTACTAATCGCATATCCTGCATTAGCAATACTTTTGGTTCACTGAACTAGTCCGTCCATCTTTTTCTTCTCTTATCCGTTGTTATCAAGTAGATTGAGCTGGGTGAACCACAAAGCGGTTAGTGAGTAGGATTTACAAGTAGTTTCTGAAATGTTTTCACAGTAGTTTCAAAAGATCTGTTATTTTTGTTTTCCATTTAATAGGTAACCTGAATTAGCTGCAAAGGTTTTGTGAGGCCCATTTCAGAGCTGGCAGAGTACAACTGTCATCCGTAGTTTGGCTACTACTAACGGCCTGTACGACTGACGCCGGTAAGAGAGAAAAAACTTTTATAAATTCTCGATCGCTTTCGGCAAGCTAGTCCAACTCCAATCCGTCTATTGTTGTTCGCTCGTCATTCCGAATGTTTTTTTCTCATATGATTTATTCTTATATCTGTTGCTAGTTGGATGTTGCACAGCCTTTCTTGTCGTTTTCTTGGATTATGGTGTTCAAAATACCGAGAAATTACTACACATTCTCTATGATTCCGATAATCGGTTTTGCCACTGTTCTATATACCACTCCACTAACAGCGCATAATTTGCCAAATTCGGTACCCTATTTATTTTACTAATGACAATCAGTCTGATATTTTAAGGGCTTCCATAAAATTAACTCATTATGTATTATGCAGCCTCTATGTAAATTATGTTGGCTACCCTACCCTGTTTCGCCGTGTGCCTTACAAAACGATTAATAGTAACTGTCAAATTGATTGTAACCCCGTTCCTTGTCCCCTGTAATCTCTGGTAATGCCCGTATTTGTTAATGGTAATTAATGTAAACAACCTTTAATGATTATTCAACGTTTCATGTCAATAACAAAACCACATCCACTTCGATCTTTTAAATACTCATTTTATGCCTCAAGTGGTATTACGATTTAGTCTCCACTCGTAAGTGGGGCTTAGGCCCAAAGGTATTAAAATATCATTATGATCAATATAACCCAAATCGTTCTACCGCCTCCATCATCCACAGTTTTGCCTCGGTATCCCGTGTCTTGTCCCGGATGAAGACATCGTTCATTCTTTTTGCTCTTTCAGGTTTATTATCAGGGCGAAGTTTCGGTTTTGACTTAATATATGAATTGTTTATTAAATTATCGTGGACATTTAATCTAGTTCAGTTTTTCTCACAATTCTGTATCGTGTAACAGATTTTCACCCAAAAACTTGTGTGACCCAATTTTACCTCCTAAGCTGTAGTTCACTTGCTAAGTTCAGATGTAAATATATGTTTGGACGCACCCAACCATGCAGTTTCCTTCTTCTGCTTCATGTAACGCAAATTCTGGGAAACTCTGATTCTCTTGTTCCCGAATTAATCATGAAACGCGACTATTTTTTCAGGTAGTTTAATGTGTGATAGTTCATTTTATTGTCGATGATTTTCGTTCTTGTGTGACCTGATCTCGTTAGAACAATTGTTCTTCACCACCTGCTAATTTGAACAGGTTAACGGCAAATAGTCACCGTTTATGTTGTATCAGGCGTATTATCTACTTGGATTAACTTGAAATTTCCCAACTACCCAGGTAAACGTGTTTGCCTGATTATAACTAACCAGAAGTCAGTAAATCATTGACACGGCTTAAAGAGTCGCTATAGCATTTTTACCCGACTCGAACCTGTCCTTGTCTATTCGGATCTGTTATTGTACGTTGTCTGGTGATGCAGTGAAGTCCGTTGCGTTCGAGAGAAAATCCAAAAGTTATTCAAGCCCCATTATACGGGTTAAACTTGGAGTGGATACGTAGTACACAGATCATTTCCAAGATGTAAGCAGTTCCGATTAACGTGGTTCTGCTTTCATTATCAAGTAGTTCATATAAGTTACAATTCAACCACTGATGTATCACACAAGAACCTCTTGATAAAATTACCGGACATGTCGTCTGTTTAAGAGCAAAAGTATCGTCTCATTAAAAGGTTCCGTTACACCGAACTGCTGATAAACTATTTTATCCACTAAGAATTAGAATAGATTCAGCTAGGAAGGAACCGTTTTATGTCGTGTGCGCGATTCACTAGTGATGTAAGTAACCGATAATAAAACATGCCCTTTAACTAGGCAGAATGACGAAATGAATTTCCAGAACATATTCACAGCAGTAATCCATTGCAAACTACCTTAATAGACACTTTTTGTACTCACCGTCAACCTTCTGCTTCTCCTGAAGATAACGGTAAAACTGGGGAAAAAACACCCGAGACTTGTGAACCAGTGATAAGGCAAGAAACGAGTTAACACACCTATACAATTTAGAAGAAATCCAGTTGTAACAAACTCAGTCATCCATTCATCCTGCTCTGTCTTACAGAATCCACGAACAGGTTCACGAAAGTCGATTTCTCAGGCAATTTGCACTGAAACCCACCAATGCAACCAGTGGGCAAACAAACAATATTACCAGAACGTGACATATCAACTTTCTTGATATTTTTGTTCGCTTTGTCTGGTTAAGTTCTGTCGACCGCCACGTGTTTCGGCCAAGGCTTAAATTCCAGACACCAACCACGATAATTAAACCTAGTTTTACACTATCCACATGTAACTTAATGAAAAGCAAGCAAAGATTACATGCACTGTTTCAGCATTCAAGGTTGACTGGAAAACACTTTCTGTTTCTGCACTTCATAAACTAACTTTGAACTTACATCCACCTCCTTCAAGTATCCAATTAGAAATCATCAGACCGTCCATTCCCACAAGTTTAAAACAATTCACTTGTTCAGTGAATCAACTAGTCCAACGTAATGCAGGTGCAATATTGCTCACAGCATAGTTGAAACGGTATTTGGTTGAGGTCAGTTCAAATCACCCTCGTTGAAAATGCCGTGAGATTTATATTGTGCAATAAAAAAATTCTTTGAGACTGGCGAGATCAGATATTGTAAAACCACTTAGCTTGAATGAATTGATTGAAATTAATTTCCCCGTTTTCCTCGAAATTACTGTAAGCTTGTTCTTGTAAAAACGTAAAAAAAACCATCACAAACATCCTTTTCGTTAGTTACATGCTTTCAGTGTAAAAACGGTTAAACAGGAAACACGGAAAATAGTGTAACACATGCTAGACAAACTAAGTGTTTGGCCAGTGGTCAAAAGTCAGACGATGACTAATTTGGTGAAGTTGTCGCATGAGATACAGCAACATTTCGAATAACGTAAACCTTCTAAAAAAATTTACGGAAGTATTTTTAACGTCGGAAAATTCTGCGGAGCCGAATCATTCAAGCTTTAGTTGCGAAATAATCTCTTATTTATCTTGTATCGCAAGTATTCTTTGCGGTAGTGATCACGTGAAAAAAACCACGATAACAGGAAGAACAAAATTCGTCGACGGAAGTCTAGGTGAACAAAACTCAGAGTAAACTGTGTAGTATTTGTCAGTGCTGAAGTATTCAAAATCTGGAACTCACAAATTTCATTATACCAAACGTAGTGAACGGTGTACGCTAAATATCCGCTTCAAACCTTAGACCAATCAATATACCATTTGTATAGAACAGGCAAACTTCGAAGATAAAAGCGTTGCTATCAGAAAGCGGTGAAGTGACGGATAAGTCTAAGTGGTCGCTGAAAAAGACAAACGAACTACGACTCTATTAACAAAAAGAGAAGTGACCCCAAATATTCATCAACGTTTGGTTTGCATCCTTTCAACGAACATTCAGTCAATGGACCTTACGTTCACAGTCACATTTGGAGTTTACTAAGAGACTTAGATACAGAAAGGTTTCGACGGCCTTTATGAATTGGTCATAGGAAAACATCAGATAACCGAGTAAGGAACACTGGAAAGGTACCTGAGAGAACAGTTGTATAATACAGTGCAAGTGTTAATGTTTGTGATAAATCACTACTAGTTCCATCCTCAAGTTGGTTCATTCAGTAGAACTAGTTCGAAAGAGGATTCTGGCAGCAACCTTACGCGCTGCACACCTACAGTTCTATCGGAAGAGTCATAAATCCTATGAACGCAGCTTTCAGGCTGCATGCCCTCACTTATGAAGGTGTGAGCTAGCTACCCATCAACTATGTATTCAACTCTACCTAAACAGTAATGCTCATACAGTAGATGATATGGTGAGTGAGAGAATCGGTTAGCAACGCAATGCATGACTGGTTCAGTCTTCGCTCAGGATGTTTGTGACTGGGGATTCCAAGTAATTGTAAAACCAGTCGTAGTTTGTCTGTTTTGTGTTGAGAATCATGAAGCGATAGACACATTGTTTGGCGTTCCTGTGGATGTAGCCGATGCAAACTAGCAATCTGATGTGACTTGCATTTATTCACAGTAGCGAGGTGTGAAGATGTTTTCATTAAATGTAAACCTGACCCTAAAATAGAAGAGCAATTAAACTGATTTGTAGTTTTTTTCAGTCTAGGCTTCAATAACGTGACTATGTACCTTTCCTGAATGATTAACATCCTTTGTCGCATAGTGAGAATACAACCCCTACCTGAAAAGCTTTAGGTTCAAAGTAACTATTGGGTTATTTCCAAACTAGTAGTCCCGACTTTATGTGTACAGTTGAAGGGTCAGGTTGATATCAACACAATAACACCCACTTCGACGAGAGACTTGACTTTCAATTTGTCCTCATCCAGCATGGTAAAGTGTTGCCTATAAGAGTAGACTATGTAAAGACCGATCTGTTCTGTGTAGGTGAATGTCCACTCTTTAGGTGCAGTCTTTGATAAATTACTTCAACAGGCCGAGAATGGGTCATTCGGTCGACTAATATTTTACAAATTCGAAAACCATAGATAACTTTGTAATCATTTTCATCAGCACGCCCAAATTGACCCGATTGGTTTGTTGTTGTCAGTGTTGTCGATGATAATGTTGTACCGCAATGTTCTGGTATGTGAGTTGACCCCCGACAAAGACCAATAAATATGGTCTAAAACATAGGCTATCGCGCCGTTTTAGTATATTAAGGAAAATTGTTGACCAACCCCACCGAAATGTTTTGTTATGCCTGTGCATTCTTATCATTTCCAGCATTCACAACTACTTCCCCATACCTGTTAGTTCATCGTCTGTTTGGAAATTCCGTAAGGTTTGAAACCAATCACATACATTGTTGTATACGTTTTCAACACTGGTCTTTCTGGGAGAATTTTCGGGACTTTCTATTTGAAATTGTCTGTAAATCTCTTATCATACCTATGTAGAATGCGCTGATGAAAGATTTCTTACCCAGGAAAACTTAGTGTCAATATATTTGGGAACATCTTACTTGGAACACCTTCGTCAGCGTGACACACACCAAACTGAACTAAAAAACACTTATCAGACTTGCCGCTTCAGACTTTCGAATTCTGGCTTATCGGTTAGAACTACCGGATAGTAACTCGGTAATATTCACAAAAAATTTTATTTCTTGATCACTTGAACCCGTGCTGCTGCATTTAACGTAGAAATCCACTTTACATCAGTATGACAAACACGCAAATGAACTGTACAGGTAATGAAGAGAAAAACAATTTCACCCCTCTCGAACACTACTTTGTGATACACACTTCTGAGAAAATTTTGTACCATTTCACCCGTCATCAATTGTCAGTCTGCGCAATATTAGAATTCTTAAAACACTCTGGATGTTTACTGTTTCAGTGTAAACAAAGGCTTCGGCTTGTAGTGGATTAAGCTGATTATCTAAAAAAAGAGGTGTTCTCCTTAAGTATTTTGACCCAGCACACATGCAGTTTCTAATTGTCAAACGCCCATAGGAACGATCAGATGAGATAAATTTGTTTCGTCGCAGATAAACTTGCCCACCTACAGATAACCGTCTCATTACATTGAAATTCAAACCAGGTAGGTAAATCTTTCCTTGAGACACTTAAGGTCTTGACATTATGAATTGTTGAAATTCGAAATCATTTCTTTGTTAATCGGAATGATGGTCGGCTCAGATTTTTCCCAAATTCCTGCATTTTTAAATAAATGTACGCTTTTGTACAGTGAATTAGTTTGGCAAATTAGAATGTTGGAAAGTGCTTCAACATAGTCTGCCAGAAGTTTCATGAACTCATTAGTTTGCAACGTGTTTTCAATTTTACGTGATTGGTTATAGTTGGGTTAAGCCAACATCATTCCCCCCTCCCTTATTATTCTTAGTGGTAGTTTTTTCTTCCGAGATTGCAGAAGTTTGAGTTTATAATTCAGTGACGATCATCTAACCAGCTGGCATTCTGACAACGAACGGCACGATTGTTTGCATATTCAATTCCGTCGCTATGCCACCAACAAGATGGTCTCATATATGATACTCAGATATGCTTGATTGCCACAAATTGCCATGAGATCAAGCAGACGTGGTGAACTGGTGTTTTTACCTCGTAGTAAGTCATTTGAATGTTAAAGTCAACTACACCTATCTATATGTTCCAATTCTACTTATTCAGTAGTCAACGCGATTTATAACTGAGTCCCGCAATTAAACAAGGACAAAGCCAAATGTTCTAGAATTGAATCAGTGTGCTGACTCACTGAGTTGAGCACATAATCATTTAAATGGCTAGGGCGTTGTAGGCGCCACACTAGCTCAGCCTATTCCAATTACGTGCATGTATCTATCGCCTTTGATCAACACAAATCGGCGCCACTGGGTATTTCAGAAGCAGATATACACAGTTTACACAATTGAAAACATTGTGTACTTACATAATGTTTCTATCACGACCGGAAAATATTTCGTACGACAGCATAACAGTGATTATTATTCCAATTTGGTCACCATATCCACAAAACACAAGATCCGTTCTAAGGAATTATACATCCTAATAAAGTTTAAAGGGTGATGAAGTATTTTAGTAAATAAAATCAAGCTAACCTCCGTTTGTTTGTTGAGCGGAGATGACTACCTCGGGATAGGCGGCTCTGATGATGTAGTGTGTTCGCACAAGGTACGAGTTTTACTTGGAAAAATTCAATTTTGAAAAGATTAATCCTCCAACTGCCTCCATTAATGTGACTTGACTATAAGATATTTCATTTCGAAAAAACTCGTGAAAATCAACAGTATATAGTGATGCGATATCAAAAACGAGTGGATTGCATAACACACATACAGCAGAATGTAACAACTAGAACCAGTACTTTTCATAAGGTGAGTAGGGAATTCGAAGGAATGAGTTCTGACGTATAAGAACTTTATCGTCCTTTATTTAGTTAGTTTTGTAGTTAATTATTCGTGTTTGTTCAGTTGTTGGAAACCATGGTGTGATGAAAATCTACTCCACTCACCACTTAATCAAACCCCGACACAATAGGACATCCGGCGACGGATCAGTCGAAACGTGGCCTCAAGATATCACATCAGGATGGGATGAAATGTTTCAATGTTACGCTTTCTGTAATTTGCCAGATTTCTTGTTCAGTGTAAGGCCAGTCAGCTTACACTGAGATCAGCCAACTATAGACGCTGATTATTTTAGCAAATCTACAAATTCGAGTTTATGTCTAATGAATAGCAACTGTTCACTGCAACCAGTCCAAGGTCTCCTCCTTGTTATTTATATAAGAGATTTCAATTCAAGTAAGATTTCTATGTCTATTCGAAGCCACTACTTCTGAGTATTGCACATGGTCTGCCACGAAATCCTAAATGTTATAGCCTGCTTTGTTTCTTTACTGGAACCGTCAAGCATCCGTCGATACCTGTTGAATATGAAGACTGTTTTATTGCATGCCTTAACGTCCTGGTGGATTCTGATGGTTCTAAGAAATGTACTTGCCGTTGGTAACGATTATTGCGTAAAATGGTCCTGTGATAACCACGACTGGAAGCCGTTAGGTACCGTGGTTTCTGGCTGCCCTAAAATAATTTCATATTCATTTGTCCATTTTGTTTCGTTTCCTTAACTGCATTCAGCTGGCGACAAAATATTTTCAAGAAAGAATATTATAAAAACCAAAGCTGTTCATTTTTATTAGCTTTTACGATCAATTGTAATTGTAGTTGTAATTGTTCTGCATTCAGAACGCACCTGACTCATTTGTGAGTGACTCCTCTTCAGATCAGAATTCACCGGACCACTAAGAGCTAATCTTCTCTTAGCAAAACGTCCGACAAAAACAAGTACAACAGTTTTTGCCTTAATTTGAACTTTGACGGCGCCACTCTGATGACATCCTCTTTCACGTTCGTTTGCCTTCTTGGCTGAGGTAAGTTTTACTTCTAACGTAGCCTGACGGCTTGCTAAGTCAAAAGCCTACATATTTGCAAACATATGTGTACACTGCTATACAAACATCTGTCAAAGACTCCGGATGAATAACTGTGGGTGATGTAACATGTCGATGACAATTAAGTCCACTTAAATGAACCGTGATAACATGTGACTGACTACTACTTACGATAAGCTCCAGATGAGTCTTGACTACTTTAGTCGGCAAAACAAATCAGCACGTTGCAGTTAGTGGTTGCACGTACCAAAATTGGGAGTTCGACGAATTCACTTATCTTCGTAGACCAATCGTCAGAAAACAGCAGTTTGCACCAAGTGATAACCAACCACAAAAATTTGTTTTCTCCCCTTGTTATATGTATACGTGATACCTCCAACAAAGATTATTCCGTACGTTTGTTATTTAATAGAAATACGGATATTTTTTGTTCATACTGTCTATACGATTCAAATCGGATACAAATTGGCTACTCGGAGGGATTAAATGTTTTAATCAGAATACAGAGTTAAAAAAGAATGCAAAAACAATACAGCTTGAAGTTTGGAAAAGAAATCAGGAAACGTTTTACCACTAAAAACCAAGAAATTGTGACTACATTGCAAAACGATTGAGTTCCCATGCGAATAACAGAGAAATGCACACAATTCGACCATTCTATTTGCAGACATCTGTTTTAGACATTCCGTGTCTCTTTCCAGTTAACTCTTGTTGGTGGTAGCTAAATCATGGAATGTCAATAATTTCTCTCGTTTCATTGTTCGCACACATTAAAGTAACAAAGTCTGGAGGCTAGCCAATGCAGTATCTAAAAAGCATTGGTTACCGTAAGTTGAGTTGTGAGCATATGTACTGAACATACATAATTAACAATGTAATTACATTGTATTCCGTCATGAGAAAACCAACGAAAGGAGTAGTGATTTTATCTAATGAGTGATGTAGTTATTCCCTATAGCGTTTAGACACGGCCAGTGAGAAAGCCACCGGGTTCACAGTTATCTCCCGTTCAGAAAGGTTGGCACCTCTAGGTCACTGCTCAATTAATCACAGGCTTCTGAGTGGTAACAGAATGCATACCTTCAAATCTCTCCAAACAAACAACTAAGCAGTGTTTACTGTACAATTATCAAGAATCAGCTAAGGTTCCTTCCACGATTAAACACGGGATCAGAGCGTCATAGGTATATTACTTTGCACTTCAGTGTGCAGATTTGTAAACTAACCAGTTTGTGTAAGCAGCCATTGGAAATGATCTAATCCTTAACATCTCCTAGGAATTTCTGTCTAACTCATCTCGTCACCCCGGTTACTTATGAATTCAGTCAGAACATATAAGTAATTATGATTGCTGTTGTTGTCTGTGTGTGTGTGACAAAGGAATGTGGGTAGAATAAAAGGGTACTTCAGGAAGTTCCATGCCAATTGTGGACGATAACCTAACCGTTTACGCTAGTCAGTTTCATACTATCCGAAACACTATCAGATTTATCTATGCTTTCACCAAACGGGCAGATATAACTGGACTGTGAATCGACTATTTAAATTTCATTTCATACTCTACTGTATCTGTTCACTTAGCTAGGCTTAATAAACAGACTCTTTGTGATTAATCCAAAAAGTAGTGTAACATAAACACTAATCAAATTAATTGTTTGATTTAGATTAGTTTGACGGACGCTGATTATGAGGGAAAGTATGCGAAAACCTATCAAGTATAGGTAAAAAACATTACACACTACAGTTTGAGACAATCGAGTTGAAGTTAGTCAATAACTCCTCTGGTCCGTACTTCGGGTGCTAAGCAGTATGTTGGACAATTCTAACCATTAATAATTACTCACGAGTTGACTGGTTAGAAGCTGAACACATATGAAGTCGTATGAATAGAAGTGACCATTAAAAAAACTTGAAGAGTCTGCTAAGAATAACCCAGTACTATGTACTTCTTAGGATGTAGCGTCAACGTGTCCACAAAACATGCACCAATTCTTCCATGTTCAAATGTTTTTTTAAATCAGTCGCAACCGGGTTTACAGTTCTTGCACCAAAATTCTACAGAACTTTCTTATAGTATCCATTACGGGTACGACTGTTTTGCACAACCAGCAGAAAACTATGTCAAACAAGAAGGAAGTTGAAGTAACTTTTGAATTTCGGCGCTGAATCGTCAGAAACAATTAGAACAAGAAAACGAACTAGTCATTTGTTGTGTTATGAAAATACGGGCGACTGCACTTAACGAACGACTTTGTCAGACAAGATGTACACTAGAAAGAATTTGACGCAACCATGCTGTTCCATCAGTCTGACTAAAAGACTGTTAACAATGTCAACGGATCCGACACACTTCAGTTAGGACTATTGTGTTTTGCCACAGAGAACATATGGCAGTTCACCATGGCTAGGTAACTCTCAACGACTATACTCACAAGACTAGTAGATGAGTGTGGAGTTCGAAATAGTTAGTTTCCTTATAATGTTAGAAAATGAAAAGTGGTAGATTTTGGCATGTTATACTGATTCGTCGGCATCAAATTTGTAATATCGTTAATCGATTTTTGTTTCAAACAGTTAGAGAAGTGAAATGGATGATCAGTAAGGGAGTTAGGAGAGGTTACTGAGTTGCTGACAGAACATTGGCGATCAAGACTATTACCAACTGGACGCCATGCACTAAGGTCATTAGGTCCGTGGAAGGATCAGACTCACGAACAATTGCTTCTGAAAACACAGTCAGTTTCAGTCAACTGACTGCGACAGCCACAGCAAACCTGAAGGATCATGGATTGGAATGATTTGATCAAAGTCTGAATGCACAAGCTGGGTTAATAACGTGACCAGCATCCAGGACTTACCTAGTGATTGCGACATTCGTTGTTTTGTGCTTCAACGACAATGCCGGTCTCTGGTAATGCGAACTACTGCATTTATCTAGTCAAATGTTTCTTAATTCCGGAGATCATGCATCTCTCGGTCCGACAAATGTAACCGTCTGTACAGTTACACACAGGTTGTCGGTTACAGTATAAGACCGCATCCACAGACTGAACACTTGTTTAAAAGAATAGACAGTTTATGGGCCCACGGTTGTACACAGACGTTCAGGTGATCTCACCCTAGCTTTTACACGTTAAACTTTTGTTTAATGCAGTTTGTTGAGTTATTTAATGCATACTGTGCTCATCCTTAAAGAGAGTTCTGTGTAAATTTACCTTATGTTCACAATGAACACCTGATTGGGTGGCAGTTTTGGTCCACTGTTTGCATTTATGGACATTTCGGGGGTTATCACTAGATTGTAGTAAGGACGTGAGCAAATCCACCTCCTCTGCTTCTCATCCTTTGGCTCAAAACTTCCTTACACGCAGATGTGTTTCGTTCACGTTAGCAGCTTATTCACTAGTGCGTGGATACGTTCCACTGGTATGAAACTGCTGAAGTCTAGGTACTGACCAGACCATGTTGATTAACCAGTGGGCAGCGTTTTTAACGGAGCCGTCTTTTCGGAGATTTATGAGCATGTATAGCATCAACAGCAAGTTGTTAGTCTTATTGTCACGCGATATCTTCAGGTTTGGAGGACAGCTAATCAGACATTACTCCACGCGATCTACCTATCATTTTCAGTGACTGTCCCTAACGTGAAAATGTTTGGTAAGATGGACCCTAGTGACGATCCACAGCTGCCCTATCTATTTGGTGAAAGGACCGACCGAGAAAACGGGAGATGACGTTTTTTAGTGCACACCAGTTAGGTTTTCTCAAGGGTATCAGTCGCGGAAGCAAATTAACGGCTAATAAATGTAAGCAGCTGTTTTCTATAGCCGGTATTTGCGTGCATTGATTAGACATCTGCCGTACACATCAACTTATAAGTAAGATCAAGTTATACATCATGATCAGTTTAGCAGATTCTTCAATGAAATATACTCGGAACGTTTGACTTGGTGACAGCGAACTGGTGACTAACCGGCATGACAAGTTAGGATATGGGAAGTTTGTTTTCACATCCAACTGTAAGAGAGGTTGAACGTGTCGACATTTCGACTTTCTACTTCAGTGACGTTTCCCACTGTAGTTGTTTGCTGTCAACGGAACTGGTAACAGCAGTCGTCGCAGTTATCCCTTATCAGGAAAAATGTCCCCAGGCAGTCCTGATAAGCAGCCTAGTGGACTTCCTTTGAGTTATCGTTCTCCTAACAAACCCAAGAGTTAACACGCCTGAGTACAACTGTTTCATTAGGCGTTACATGTTTACCATAATCACGAACGAGGTTTTAGTGCAGTAGACAGCATCGAATGAGAGCTAGTCAAAATAAAGACTAATTGTCAGATTGGCTGTTTGTATAACTTCATTACCTATCTCATGGATGAAGAGAAGTGGCAAGAGGGAAACCCCAGCAGAAAGCTGCTTAAAGCGTATTGCGTTCTACTACCAGAATGGATCAGTGAACACGTATGGGTTGTAGATTTCAGCAGCATAGCTGCAGCCGGGCACTAAATGTTTCGGTCGGATGAATGACTGTTAAAGCAGACTGGAATGAGGCTGCAAACCGTTCGATAGAAACACTCGCGGGATCAAAGGGAATATGGTAAGTGATGAGGCTCACACAGTTAAGTAGACCTATCGACTTAACAGTGAACAGACGATCTACAGTTTGCACGTGCTAGTCCGTTGAGTGCATTTAAATATCAGTGTTGTTTTGAGAAGATACAGGACAACACTTTTAGCAGCAAACTTGCAAGACGTTTTTTCACGCATGGCGTAGTAATTGGCAGGCGTTTTTGCTTCCTCAGTGTTATTGTTATAGGTAGATGATTGCTTTTTGTTTGTTCGCCGCTCGTGTCTTTGAGCCTAACAAACCATCTTTATATCGTTAGCGTTCCTTGACCACTGTTACACTAGTGAAAGTGGGGAGAAAGTTTACCTCACTGGCGGCTAACTTAGGTGCGACCAACTACGCAGAAGAACACTTCAGATACCTCGGCACGTCCCACTGTGTAGGGACTAGCAAACAATCCTAAGGACTTTGGTAACAACGTCGTCTGTGATTACCAGAGAGTCAATGAGAGTGACGTCGTATCCATGAAGAAACTGAAATACGCTGCTAAACTGTCGAAGTCCGAAAATCGCAACTGTCTCCAGAATATGAGTTAGTCTGGTGATAGATCACTGATACTGCTTTCCGCACTGCACGAGAATAAATAGGCTGCAGAACGGGTGAACGTATTTCGTGGACGTTGGTTGCCGGATGTGAGTCGGAGAACGGTTAAGTCAATAGGATGTTAAGTCTGACGTATTTACAGCTAGAACAAAAGGACGATCGGACAGCAGGGCCATATATTGGGCATCAGGGGTGACACTGAATGATACGTTCTTCCTCTTTTTATGTAAAGCATCTCAATCTGTTAATTCATAGTTCGATATGTGCGCCTCACTGTGACAGTCTTCGAAACCGCATAAATTGAACGCAAAAATAAGTTTTCATTCAAGGAAAAAATGATAGGTCACATGAGTGCTGAAAAAATGGGTTGCATTACTCAGATTCGTCTCTTCGTCCTACAAAAACCCATGATCGAACCAAAGTCCTTGAACCAAAACGCCTTATCTGGGGAAAGTTTGAAAATGCGACCGAATTGTCTGAGAGTGAGGTACGTCATTCCGGTTCATCACCGGCAAAAGGTTAAACTGATGAGCTGTTGTGGCCGAAAGAAGAGAACCATCGCACTGCGGTCCTATGTAGACTTCTCTTGAGGACCTGCATCAAACGATCAGGGAAGAGAGCAATCGACCGACCAAAGCAAACGACTAAAATTTCGCTTATGAACTTTCATATATAAATGCGCAGTCTTCGGTAGGCAGCCGAAAGAGGAGTGTACTTTAATACAAAGGGACCGATTAATCACGAATAAGCTATTGTAGTCGAAATCATCGATTGTGCACCATTACTGTATAATTTGGTATGATACTGCACTTTTCACTACTGGCTATTATCAAACTCTGCACGGTCTCTGCTCAGTCAAACCCAACACCAGCCAGTTCCACACTGCTGGAAGGGAAAGAAATCTGACCTCTTTCCTAAAGTTCGACCTACAAAGACCAACAGATTATCCCCCTTAGAGAGGCATTCATTAAAAGTATGTGAGGGTATTTCACCGCGAAAAAATCGTAAATGTGTAGCCTTTAAATAAAAGTGACATCCAGTACGTTGTCCGACTGTAAGAGTTTACTCAGCCTATTGAAGTTATTCACCAAACAAAAGGTTTAGCTTCATAGAGGAAGCACTCTGTGAATGGGGTTTTCTAGATAATGTCATTGTGAGAAGGACGATCAGAACGTCAACAACTGATGGCAAGGGTCGAAAACGTTGTTTAATCAGCCATTGAACTCAACGAAACACTGCAGGATTTGTTTCGTATCTAAACTCCGTGTCGATTGAACTACACCGTTATTTTTGCAAACAAGAAATCTGACGGTTAAAACTTCGTTCACGCGTATACATTTCTCAAGTTTCTACTACGCAACAGGTGATACTGGCCAAATTTCGGGACAGTTCTTAGAAAAAATTAAGTGAACAACACTCACGTTGATTGAGATGGAACAAAAAATTGGTCAACAATGTTAGCCTCAACCACCCAGTAAAAAGCGAACACTAAGCCCACACCTCACTCAAGCCTTTCTACTGATCTATGTGCACCAACTAACTCATCATAAACTTCCGAATGAACACAACGTACGTTTTTAAAACTGACGAACCCAGACTACTTGATCCAGTAGTAGTTATTCAAAAACAGTCTTTTCAAGCACTGCTTCTATTCTGGTCTCAGGTAGATAGGGTCAATGATTAAACTGGGCGATCTGATCAATGAACGATTTTGAAGTGACAGGCTAATTCAAGGCATCCTGAACAACTGAAGCCGAAGCAAACATCTGTGCAACTAGTGCAATCGACCACTCCTTCAAAATTTACTGTGCACCTATGTTATTGTACCGTCTTGAAGAGTAACCATCAGAAGTACCCCACTGTCCAGACATTGTTCAATTCAGTGGTGTTGGTTATCAGATTGGGCAAAGTTCCCACCGCGTCTTTGTTTTAAAAATGTAGTAGTGTGAGAATAAAACAGTTGGTGAGCGGTAAATATCATGCTCACTACAAACTGATCATATTTCTAGTGCTCAAAATAAACTATTGCATTAAAAAGTAAGTATGAAGTAGTCGAATACTGAACTGCACGAAATTTGTCTTTCAGTGTCTCACCACCGTAACTACTCAGAGTAATCATGTATGCAAACTTTCAAAACTTCTCACTCGTGATTGTGATGCTACTCACCAACTATTGATTGAAATCAACCTCGTCGACCGTGGGGTGAGGGATTGCAAACAACTTTTGTTCATTGATGAGGTCGTTTTTTGTTTACACAAGGACAGCGTTATCTGAATATTCCGATGAATGATTGACATTCAAGTCAGTTTTGTCGTCACCGCTGATTGTAAACGTCCTCCAGTTTGGATGTACTGAGGAAACTTAAATAATTTTTCGGCGTTTGAAAATAGTTTGTAGGAGCAAAAATGATTTCTACACGTTCACAAACCAGATAATTTTGCTGGTGGGGGTTTATTAACCGGTATGTGAGAGAGATTTTCTCAAATGAGGAGATACGTAAACAGAATTAAAACAGTGTAGTTAACTTGAGAAAGTATAATATTTGAAATATTTCTGAAGCAAATGCGTGAGTGTATGGAAAGGTTTCGAACGCCACCGAGAAATCGATTAACTATTCGCCCGAAGAAGGGTAGAAGGGGTATTAGCAACATATCTGACAGTGGACTATCCTGATGTAAGTCGAAATATGTTTAAATACGCAGACAATGACTGAACCTTTTGATTGTAGACTTTGGTTTGCTAAGAAGAAAGCCTGCATTCTGGTAAATAACGAAGATTATTTGTACTATTCTGGAGGCTGATCAACACACAAGCACTGTAGTAGCATTTCGAAGTTTATGGGTTCATTCGAAAACTGAATTTACAGGACCCGCGAAACTGTCAGCAACATATTCGAAGGGAACTGACTAGTGATATGTGAGAAGATCCTGAACATGCAGACAGGAGACATATGGAGAAAGTATGGAACCTTTAAAAGACGCCATATTTATCATCTGGACAATGTATGACAAAGCATAGAATTGTTCTACATTCGATTGTTCAACCGGTCTCCAAATGGCAGGAGTAGGATAAGTAACATGAACAAGATTCTGAAGGACATTTTGATTGTAGCCATCAACCATGTTTTTAAAACCCGAAGTGCACCCACGGACAGCTATACATAGTTTTTCAAGCGAAAAGGAAAGGAATCTAACTAACAAAACTAGCTATTCATTAGTGTATCAGTTATCGTCCCATGACATCTTTGGGTTTACCGATAACCATCGAAGGTCAGCCGACATGTCTCTTTAATTAGGAAATCCGTTAACACATATGAACATGTGACTCGCTAGATATAAAGGTTAATCCCACAGTCACTGAAATCCAGAAATACTACGTGGACCGTTTCACCGATTATTGATGCGAACTAGCCCAGCTGAATTTGCGCGTACACTTTTGAGTGACAATTATCACTGAGTCCATCAGAAAGAACTGCAAAAAAGGGCGAAGTATGTTGAGGAATTTCAGGAGGCTTTCACCCGATTCATGCATTGGTGTTCTATTTGAAACGCACAGCTTTGGAAATGGAACATGACAGGCAAATTTTTGATAACCGGAAGACAAACCCAAATAAGCTGCCTGGGACGAATAAAGGTAATTATCTTATTTATACAGGTTGAATACTGCCTACAAGTGTTAGCGGGTTTATTAATCTGACTGATTTGTTGGGCAGACTTCTAAAAAATGAAATCACCTTACACGAGCTTTGTTGTTCTTAGGACTCAGTACTGGTAGGGCAACCTTATGGATCACTGTGCCGATTACATCGGGTTAGACACGATCAAAGTAATGCATGCAAACGCAAGCGGATTAGCTTGTGAGTAGTGCTCAGGTTGCTGGATGGCCTCGAGGAGTACTTTAACTGACGTTAAACTCGAATCTGGTTTGTGTTCGAAAGCGGCAAGCCGAAAAGCTTATAGGAATACAAGACAGTAGTTACTCGTGAATGAGGTTCAGCTTGTATCGACCGAACTTCCCAGTTGCCTATCAGTGAAACGTCTGGTTAGTAGTGGAAATCGAGGTTTTAACTCTGGCCAATTTAACAATACACTGAAGCGGACTTAGAAAACAAAGTTAAACGTAATTATTATCTGATATTTGAACATGCTGGTGAGCAGAAAAAACGCATTACGGTTCACGAACTAATACTGTTCTATATCCTCTTTACAGAACTCTTGTTTGGTATTCTTGGTAGTAAACGCAATCTCATCGTTTCAAATGTGCCCATTACAGTAATGAGAATGAAGACATATAGGCGAACATATGTTTTCGATAATTCATCTTCAGGCCGGTACAATTATATAAGGAATAATAGAGTTAGATCGTGATATTGATCAAACTTATTACAGAGAAACTAGGTCACTGGTCAGTCAATTGGCGATGACTTGATTGGTCGGTTATGTCACGCTTGTCCATTGGTTTGACCGCGCAGGTTGGTCATCGATCCGGTGGATTTGTGGCCATGGTAGGTGCAGCGCCTGAACGAACCGTTTTGATGACATAATACCGGGTCAAGCAGCCTGATTCCAATAGCCTCGGCAGTACAAAGTGTTCTGATTTGGATCGCTTTTGATGGGTTGCCTGGCACGCGATATACCACTTTGAAGGCTTGATCAGTGTTCACCTGGATCTAACTCTATTAATTCCTTATATAATTGTACCGGCCTGAGGATGAATTATCGAAAACACATGTAAACGCAATCATTCAGCATTAACACAAATAATGTCGCATACAATATGGGTGCATAAATTACATATATTTGGGCAGTTTCTCCCAGAAACGTTTTTCTTTCTATGTGTATCCGAACTAAATGAAGCCAAAGGTGTGTGTTAAGTGTACTGGTTTGAGAAGCTGACGCCTTTACCACCTTCACTTTTACTAATTCTGCGATTTCTTTGCAAAATTGTCTCCAAACTGTAGGAGAGTAGGCGATCTAGTTTTGGGAAGAGAACCACTTCTGCGGCTTTCGTAGTTCTTGTCAGCAGAAAGAGAAGCTTTGCAAACAATCCGAAGTGAACTATTTACGCCGTTGGAAACAAACGTCAACCCAAGTTCCGTAGTGTTACCCTCAATTCACCAGATATTCTTTGCGTGTCATAATGTGAGGTCAAACGCAATAGCTTCCAATGAACGGAGTTGGGCACACTGTTGAGTAGTTGGTGCAATCACCATTGTGTTTTTGTGTCAGTTTTATTTGGGACGTACTGTACACTGTACTTGGGGTGGAGTATCGTAATATTCTAATTCTGTTTGGATAAGGTTTTTGATATCCCTGACCGCATAGCTGAGCAACATGAAGTGGGACACACCAACAACTAGTTGATGACCTCTTTGAGACTGTTCAGCACTGGGAGACAACAGTAGAGATAAGACGTTAAACAGTGGGGTTAAGTTTAAAAATGTCGATAACTAGATCCACCAGCTAACCGTTACGTCAGAGGCAAATCTGAAGCATTGTACATTGCATTCATTCATTTGTTGCTACCACTACTAATAACTGCATCTGACCGACAAATGACCCATCATCACCAGATAAATTCAGATCCTGTGAATTATTCGCGAGCATGAAAATACGCTCATAATGTAGTAGATTATCAAAGCAGAGGTGCGAGTATTCCAACACAGCGAAATACTTCAACGCGGCGGAGATACATCCAAAAACCCACAGCTAACGGATCGGGGAAGGCGTGGGCGACCGGGTGGATCGTCGCTCAACTGGATCGAGGAATAGCTGGCAAAATGAAATGGACGACCAGTTCGGGAGCGAGATTATTTCAACACTCGGAGGAATATCTCTACATGGTCGTAGAATGCGGTCAACGACCACGGTGGATAGATTACGGACAACACGGGAAGCCGGACGAGCGATCGTTCACCGAGATCGGACCAACAGACGAGAAATGGCAATCGGAAATCCCCCCGATAGAGGTGGTCGGTCATACACAAACCGTTCAGCAGTGCACGTAATGTGTGAGCGGAAAACGAGGTTTCTGTGGCCGGGAATTCTGACTCATAAACACGAACACGCGCACAATGTGGTAAACAGCAAGTTAGACAATAAAGTTGGTACTTTGTTGAAGGATTTTCATTACAATAACATATCCGGTCAAAGGAGAAGATAAAGGGATTACGAACAAAAGACACTATATTGACGAAATTTTACAAACCCTCGCAGACCTGTCGCAGAAGAGGACAAAACGATTCTGACTGAGGATCACGTGGTAGATACTCTCGAATGAATTTTGTAGCAAGGAGGAACTGCAGCAGCTCAGCCTAATCACTTCAAACCGACCGGTTTAACTATCCCTCGCCTAGACGGTCTACCCAAAACACACAAGTCGAACAAATCATTGAGACCTATCCGTGACATGTGAAGTTCAGCTTTTCATATTGTAGCGAAAAGACATCCAATAAGGCACAGTTTTTATTGTCCAACACGCTAGTTACAATGACCCACACGCGCTCGCGACTTTGAATCACATTTCCAGTCCACAACACCCCCAGTTCCCGCTCACACGTCGTGTGCACTTCGGCCAGGTCTATGTGTGTGATGGGTGCCTTCTATCCGGGGGTTTCCCGCCTGCTATTCTTCGTCCGTTGGTCCGATTTCGTTGGGCTATGGCTCGTCCGGTCGCTCATGTAGTCCGCCATCCATACACTATAGGCTTTGACCGTATTCCGCGACCACGTCGAGATATTCCTCTGAGCGTAGGAATAATCAGGCCTCCGATTTGGCCGTCTACCCCATTTTGCCCGCCATGTCTCGCCCGTTGTTCCGATTCAGTCGAGCGATGACTCATCCGGTCGCCAACGCAGTCCCCGATTCGTTCGTTGTGGGTTTTTGGACGTACCTCCCCCGCATTGACGTACTTCGTCGAATGTTGGAATACTCGCACCTCCGGCCTGACAATCCATCACAATATGACAACGAAGTTAGTAGCAAAAGAGCTTGAACCAATTCGCCAGAACCCATACTAGCTTACGTGACATTTTCGATCTTGTTGCACAGACCAAAAATATTTATAATCATAATAAGTACACACTTTCGTCAAACGTTTCTTCAGCGCACACAAATGTCCGTCTGTTAGATACGATTGATTTCACTTGTGAATAGGTCGAGCAGTTGAATAATTAATTGAGGAGACCCACACCAATGTTTCGAAAGCTCCTACTACGCTATACAGTCAATGTACAATTTAAGTTTAAAGGCGAGTTTTGTCGTCAAATTGACGGAGTTGCGCTGAGGTCCTCAATATGCCCTTTACTAGCAGATATTTTCATGGGCAAACTGAAAAGTCAACAATCAAACCGTGTTATTGGAAACGTGTTTCTATGAGCTGCACGTAGACTATATTTTCGCCTTGTTAAACTCGGATTAGTATTTAAAATATGTTATACAAACTTACAGCTACGCACATCGTTCTATCACATTCACTTCTGAAATACAGTAGAGTAACACGCCCCAGTTTCTAGGTGTAAAAATGAAGAAGCCATTGGAACTTTACGGCCATCGCCTCACCACAACGTGAAATGAATAGTACACAAATTTCAGCAGCTTTGTGCCGCTCAAACAGGAACGTAGCCCTGCTCTGCGTCTTATCTGTAAAGCAAGCACGTAGATTGGACTACTAGGCGTTTGTAATGACTGATTCGGGGTTGGTTTGACCAAAACCGTCAACGACACAATGGTTGCACATCTTGCCAATATGGACCGTCCCGTTGACACAAATCTGACTTTTCGCATAGTTTACAAAATTCCGATCAACTATCACAAGCCGGTCAAACAACGAATGCTTGCCACCACATAATCAATTACTATTCGACTAGGCAATCCAGCTCTTCGTTTCCGAAGTAAGTCAACAAAAATCCTCGATTTGACGATATCCAAATCATGTTTGCCACAAGAAGCGTGACGGTAGAACTTTCCCTTGTTCCTTGTCCATTTTCGCCACACAATAAGAGAGATACCGACTGTGAAGTAACTTCTTTTATCGATCATTACCACTATAGGCCGTCAACTTACGAGTTTTCGGGCAGAATCTCCTATAGAACAGTGGTGCAGCGTTGTGTTACAACCGAATAACACAGGGTACCTTCAGCTGTGTAGCCACCTTTGTACACAATGAACATTTTGACCAACATGGTTGTCTAATCATCTCAGAAGAACTTCGAATGGTCTACGTAAAGTAACGTACTTCTCATTAGGAAAATACGTTACAAACTGGCTGTCACGTGCTACCAGTAATCAAGAGTGAATGGAGCTTTAAACAGTACTAACGTAAGACATGTTAATGTAACCTACGTGTGATTTGTTCCCAGATTGACGTCCATACCCACCACATGAAGATACCTTCAAAAGTTGGAGTTACCTTCTCTATGCAAAAAAGCCATATGGTTATCTGCTGTAGTAATTTAGGAGAGTGTACACGTCACCATTATCTGAGCACTTCCGTAAAGTTTCGTGACACACAACAGTAAGCATATTATATCACAAGCTCATTTGGTCATCCAAGATTTAATTTGCATCACAGATTCCCTGTGCTCATGGATGCAATAAACCTAACGCAAGCTCTGAATATGAACTATAATAAATCAATAATTCGTGAACGGTGATCGAAAATAATTCCAGAATTATTCAATTCATATCCAGTCAAGCTTCCATTCATCAGCTGTGACTCACAACGAGCGATTAAGTGTGTTTTTGCTCCAAACTGAAGGAGCTTACAAACAAATAGGTATTTTTAAACAAGAAATTTTCTTGATTTATAACCGGTGTTCCGATAACTAATTCAATAAAATTTACAATTCTGATCATATCACACCCGATACACACCTCTGAATTCACAGTTGCTGTGTAACCTGTTGCTTCGCATGCGAGTAGTATAACACGATTCAAACGTGTGAAAACTGAAAGTCAGGTCTTAGAGTTAAGATGTCAAGGAACTAGAAGTAACGGTTGGAAAAGGGTGTATGGACTGCGCAGAACGTGTCGCCAAATACATGACTGCCAACGATGTGAATACACGTCAGCCGTGCTAAACATGGTTTGAGTTCGTATGTATTTTCATAAACCTGGTAAAGGAGCACTGGTAATATGTCCCAGGCCAAACGTCCTATGCGGTCACAACATCAGTGTGTGTTTAAGATTTTTTACAAGGATTAAAATCTATCTGAGTTTAAAAGAACAGTGAGATTTTACACAATCACACATCGGTCTTAGTTCCGACTTCTTGCTGGTCCCACGAATGTAAATAATGCCAACGCCTTCGGTATACTTGTCCAGATACTGCTGAACTTTCAGAAAAATGTAGGACTCGTGGGTTTCATAAACGCTTTTGAGACGACAGCAGTATCCACGTCTCAAAAAGCATAATACCGTTAACTAACATAGTAATGCGTGAACACACTTTGTAAGTAAGCACTTCACAGTGGCAGTTATATGGAATTTTCCTCCAACAGTTTGTTGTGCAAACCAGGACGAAGACGGAAACGGCCCCATGAAATTTTGAAACCCAACGTTTTTTAGTTTCTCACAAGAAGATGTTTCGATAACACCGATTTTGTTAGCTACTATTTCCCACCAGGCACCAAGAAGAGAGATCGAAAAATTCAGTGCCTCATAATTTTTCCACGATAAATCTAGATATTTTATTATTGATGATTGATGGTTGTGAAAAACCAGGGCTTCGGCTGAATTCGAACCAGGGAAAGAAACAACATGTCTAAACGCAGCAAACGCTCTACCAGCTGAGCTACGAAGCCAAACCGGGAGCCCAGAAATTTCATATCTGGGCTCTTTTACTCACCAGTCCGACGAATTGGCCTAATCCATACCGTTAAATATGGTAAACCACTCGTTATTATTACAACTACTATGCTCAGCAGTCACTTTGGTTGATTCCGGCATGAACTATTCGGAAAATCCTGCCGAGGCAGTCAGTCCGCCGTATTATTCGGTGGATTCCATATGAGACCGTGGAACGGGTGGTTAACAGAGTCCAAGTGATAAATGTGCGAGCTTCCGGTGTAGCTTCTTAGCTCAGTTGATACTATGACCTACTCATACCATCAGTAACACATAAAACATACAACATCCGGCACAAGTTGAATATTGTCTGAGTCTTGGGGCCAAGTATTAAGGTAACAACATTTTACTATGCAACTTGAACGGCGGTGGTTAGGTGGCCATACACTCATTTTGCCTCCATTTTTGTTTTTAGGACGGTTTTTCGTTTGCTTTTTCTTCAGATATTAAAAAAATTAAAGATTGTCTTTCGTGTTCATACATATTCCTGAGAAAGTTGAACTTTGTAATTTGAAACCTGAGCACGATATGGTAGAAAAAGAGTGACCTTTCGTATGTTGCATGAATTCGTTCATATTTGTACCTTTGGCAAACCTCTATTGGAAGTGTCTCTCACAGTGATCCCAGAGATAAACAAAAAGTAAAGTAATTCCTTCTGCATGAACATAAAGTTGACTATCTACTACTGGTCGATAATTGTGTTGCAAGTTATGATCACTCGAGTGGACAGTAAATGATCAAGCAAACCTGGATGTGTAACCGGCGCGTAATAGGTTCATTGATCTATAGAGTTTTGCGAAGAGATATTATTTAGTGGCTCATGCGTTCTTGCTAGCCGGAGTACACAAGCTGCTGAACGGCCAACGAACATGAAGGATACGGTGATATGGAAGGTAACGAAGAAGAACTGACATACCGCTACAGCCGACAAATATGTGGACAGTGAGCAACAAAAGTAGGTCATCGGACCTCTGAGCAAATGTATCTGACGTCTTTTGAGAATGAGGTACAGAAGTGGTAAACAGAATTGGACTTCGACTGGCTGTTCAGTACGTGCCGACCGAATAGACTGTTGTACATCTCAAGCAACGTAGCTGGATCCGCATAACCCAACAGAACTTTCTAGAGTGGGATGAGCATTATTAAAAGTTGTGCTTGTATGTTAGCTTTCGGATCAAAGAAGACGATTCGTTAATTGCTTGTTTCTATAACATGTCTAGGTGTATACTACTGTGCAACACTGAATACTGACGCATTACTGAAAGCCTATTTGGGTTGCAGTTCATCTTAAGCTTAGCGTCACTGTTTGTTTCACATTTTTGAGGTTTTACATAAAAGCCAAGTCTTGTCTTAGGTATTAGTGGCTATCCCTTTTCTTTTCCAGATGACAATGTCAAACAAATTTTCATGTTGTTGCAAGTGCGTCGAGATGAGAACATTCACAGATTTTTTCCAAACGATTTGTTGTTGTTGACAGTCTTTTCGCCGAAGTTGCGAACTTTTTAGACCGAAAGGTCCTCTCAGTATCTACTGTCCCTAAGTCATTTCCAAGTTTGGAAACATTTAGCTGTGATTAGACAAACTGTGTCCTAACAGTGAATGTGCACGACCTTCTATTTAAGGGCGATGAAATGTAAGTGGTCAGTTATGGGATGCCGACTTGTTCTGAGGCCAGCCCACATCCAGCGGACAATTTTCGACTTGCCATCTCTTTATCTTTGAAGCAGATTGGAACTGTAGCCTTAGCAGTGCTTGATAAGTCAATAGCGAACATAATTTTCCGCTGAGGGCCAAGTATGGACTCCTACATTCTGTCGTTTGAAGAAATGCGGGTCACATCGTGTCCGGTACAGTTCATTATTGCTCACTATTAATTTTATATATGTCTCTTGACACCAGTTTTAAGAGGGTTGTAGGTTATACTCACTTGAATTTTGATATGTTAACAAGAATACTGACGGATTGTAGGAGGTACAAAAAATTATCTTTACATCAGAGTTCAGGCAACCTTATTGCCTTTGCAGTAAAAACTGTCGTCGCTTTATTCATGTGTGGTAGATTGTCACTGATCATCTTGCCACATGTATTTGTTGAAAACCTAACATTACAACCTAGTTGATGAGAAAAAAACTTTGGGATGGTCGAGTGATTGGCTTGACTAATTTTTCGAAACATTAGTCACTGCTAAACATAGTAGTTGTTCAGACAGATGTTTGTCAAATTTTGTACAAAAACTTAACTTGTGAATCCGAATAATCAATAAAAATGTGTCTTTCTTGTTTGGAAGACCAAATTAAAACAGGATTTACGTTCACCGTAAAGAAAACTGAACAGGCAATTGCAACTAATTTACAGACAATGATTCATTTGCGAGTAAGTTGCTCCGATGATCTCAGAATGGGTGCAGTCAACAACTGAGGTTCCTGTAGCAGGATGTGTAGTAGATGTTTACCGGACATGCACACTTGACGTGTAACAACAATCACAAAAACGATCGTCTGTCATCGGTGAATTTTGACAAGTAAACACAATATTTATGCCACACTAGTTTTTAAAAACCACTCAATACACAATGAAATTCGTTGATCGAAATATAAATCTTTTGGAGGTGTGCGGATATTTTAGCAAACGCCTTGATGATAATTCTTCTGGATTGCTACTTGAGAGTTTCTAAATCTATCTGTCATCCTGAGAAGTGTTTCCAGTAGCTGGTTGACTGACAAATATCAACTCCCTTGAGAAATAGCTCACGTGCTTAGAACAGCTTGAATGTAAATGATGAATAACATTATGTACAATTTTTGAAAGACCATAAATTGGTGAGCGCATAATGAGAATCAACATTTTCTGTAAAATTCCCATCTGCTTGACGAAGATGACAAAACCAACGATTCGCATCGTAACTGCTGAAGTTTTTTTCACTTCGTGCTCACAGAATATTACTTGTTATTTCAGGAGCAGTTCGACCAAGTTAAACCATAAAAAATAATATGTATACTTTTTCTCATTACAGATGGGTAATAACCTGGAAATAAAGTTGAGAAGTAAGCAAAATATTAGTGTTAAGGAATGGAGTAATAAATAATGGATAATAAGCAATAAAGCAAGCAATAAATTAAAGGCTAATATTTGACTGAATAAATTATACCGTGGCCAAAAGTTGCACTGGAACTGAAGTACACTCTTTCTGGAGCTAATCAGTTGTGTATATCGTCACCGTAACCCTGATTTTAATTCTGGTTCAAGTGAGTTTGAATTCTTTCCGTTGTAAATTAGGCCAGTTCCACAAATGAATATGCCTCAGTTTTTAAGTATGATAAATAATTCTTGTCTAATGTGAGATCAACTGCAAAGATTTCAGCACTTTTATCTCGCAAGTATTTGGGCCGGAGCTAAAATCTCCCCCCTGGGCAGACTGTGCCCTACTGACATGCCCTAGTAGGCACAAAACTCTAGTCCACTCCTAAAGTAGTAACAGTATGTAGAAGCCGTAAGTGAATGTTTTGTTTTTAAATTTTCAAACAACTAACGACTTACGCGAAAAAATATGCGATCGGCCAGTATTCCTCAAATCACCCAATCTATCTACCAATGACTG